>JAVYIG010010716.1:0-66793 GCA_035222895.1 Strongylocentrotus droebachiensis
GGGATAGGCAGAACGTTATAATTACGTGGCGAACGAGACTAAACAACAACAACAAGAACAAAGCAAAAAGACAAACAACTTAAACAAAAAGGCAAAACAATACTAACAAAATATAACAAAAACGAAATGTGTATACTTACGAAGTTCTAAGAATTTAAGGAGTTTCTTAAGTTCATTTGCAGTATTTTTATGCCAGTCCTCTAATCTTAAGATATAGACTCCATCACGGCCATACAATCTCATCCAGTCTTGCACGATTATCATGTAAATAGTCTTCAACAAACTCTGTTAATCATAAGCATGGATAAAATAAAAGGATAATGTTAACAGTTGAATACATAGTTTCAAGTAGATAAAAATAAGTTTTCATACCCCCCAAAAAAGGAAAACACTAGGTTTTGTCTTGAGAAAAGATTATTCTGTTAGAACTTCTGCGACATTTGAAAAAAGTACAAACAACGAAATAGCAACTTTCTTCTTCTTCTTGGCTTGGCTTCCTCCAGTTTGGAGAACTGCAGTTGGTGCAGGTGTTGGTAGTACACATATAACAATGATAGGCAGGTTTACAGTGGCATCACATACATGTAGTGGAACGTTTAACATGGAGGTCAAGTATGAAACTGAGAGAGAGATTGTGAAATAGTGAGGGGTTGATCCAGTCGGAAAGAGAAGTGTGAGAGCTGAATTGTAAGAAACTCATTCGACACAACTTCATTTCATCTTAGAATTTTATATGCATCGTAAGAAGATATGATTTGCCTTTTTCAAAGTGACCAGACGGACAAGTTAAGTGATATTGCTAAGAATGCGGAACATCGATTATTATCGAAGTGGCTAATCAAGGGGCGGGATGGGGGGGGGGGGGGTGGGGATGCATGGATCATACCCAGTTTTTAAACCTTTACTTACTGATTGTCAGGGCATTTTGGAGTAAAAAGCATCTTAAAGTGAACTGACCCTTTTCCCCTGTTTGTTTTGCTTTTATACTAATCATTTTTATGCTACTACACTGTCGCTCATATAGTTGGAATATTTTAGTTTTACCCCAATTCATGGAATTATTTAAAAAATAATTTAAAAATAATAGATCTAGATAATAGTATACATTCTCAAATTTTATTGAATAATATTTTGACAATGTGTGTTTTGCGTGACTGCTAAAGCATGTGTATGCTACTATGCTTATCAACTAGGGGACCTACGCCCTTAAGTCATAAATGACAGTAATGAGGATTAATGCCCCACGAAAGGGCACTAATATAGCACATCGACACGGTGTTGATCCTGGGGCCTCACAGTTACGAGGCCATTGCTTTGTCACTGAACCATGACTGTACGCAGCGGGGGCTAAGGTAGGGGGCAGTTTCCATAAATTAAAAAAAAACAAAGAAAATGCAATAATTTTTTCAACAATTTATTGCATTTTACCCCGGTTCCCAACATAAACAAATCCTCTGGACGGCCATGCATTATGGCTCAAGGCATGGACACACAGAGGATTTTTTTATGTTGGGGACCGGGGTAAAATGCAATAAATTATTGACAATTTATTGCATTTTCTGCTTTTTTAATAATATTTATGGAAACTGCCCCCTACCCTAGCCCCCCCCCCCCCCGCTGCGTACAGTCATGGTTCAGTGACAAAGCAATGGCCTCGTAACTGTGAGGCCCCTGGATCAAAACCGTGTCGATGTGCTATATTAGTGCCCTTTTGTGGGGCATTAATCCTCATTACTGTCATTTATGACTTAAGGGCGTAGGTCCCCTAGTTGATAAGCATAGTAGCATACGCATGCTTTAGCAGTTACACAAAGCACACTTTGGCAAATTATTATTCAATAAAATCTGAGAATGTATACTATTATCTTGATCAATTGTTTTAAATTATTTTAAAAATAATTCCATAAATTGGGGTAAAACTAAAATATTCCAACTATATGAGCGACAGTGTATGTTTCTTAGTGTTTACATGGTAACTATTATTACTAGGTAAGGGGATTCAATTGCTAATCCGCACATGATAGTGCACACGCTCTGCTCCCTGGGAAGCATGTCGGTCAGAAGTCAATTACCAAGCGCACACATGTCAATCCATATGTAGCATCCTAGGTGGAGAGTGGTAACTTGAGATTAATGTCTTGCTAAAGTACCAAGCTGTTTGCTGCACAGGAACAAGTTGACACTCAGTGGGAGGAGAGTGATGAAATGGAGCCCCCTCCATTAAGATCAGAAGTGGAGCTTGCAATGAAACAACTGAAGGATGGCAAATCCCCTGGCTTTGACAACTTGACTTCCGAGATGTGAAAGGCTACAGGTGAAGAAGGTGCTGACATGATGTGGAAGGCTACAGGTGAAGAAGGTACTGACCTGATGTGGCGTCTCTGTTGCAATATCTGGAATAGTAGGGAGTGGCATACTGGTGTAGAGCTGTTTTTATACCATTGCCAAAGAAGGGAGATCTGAAAGAATGTGCAAATCACCGAACGATCAGCTTGATTTGTCATGCAAGCAAAATACTTCTGAAGTTGATTAGTAGAAGAATGAAAAACAAACTGCAAGCCGAGATCTCAGATGAGCAAGCAGGGTTCCGTGAAGGTAGAGGGACAAGAGAACAGATCGTCAACATTCGAAACATAATATAGAAATGCAGAGAACACAGACATCCCTCTATTTGTGCTTTATATATTATAGCAAAGCATTTGACTGTGTGAGCCACTCTCAATTGTGGAATACAATGGCAAAGATGGGGTTCCCAAGTCACATCATCGAACTGATCAAAAACCTCTACCATGACCAAGAAGCAACAGTGAGAACCAGTAATGGCAATACTGAGTGGTTTGGAATTGGTAGGGGAGATCGTCAAAAGCTAGGCTGCATACTGTCTCCGAACCTTATTAATATTTATTCTGAGGACATTATGAGAAATGCTCTGGAAGGATTCAATGGGGGAGTTAAGTTTGGAGGTAAAAAGATCACGAACCTAAGGTATGCTGACGACACTACTCTCGTTTGCAGCAGCAAAGAAGAGCTGATTGATTTGTTGAATCGCATCAAACAGGCAAGTGAAGAGAAAGACCTTCTTCTAATCACCCAAAAGACAAAAATAATGGTTGTCGATAGAGATGATAATAACACTGACTTCACCGTAGCTGGAAATAAGATTGAAGTAGTAAATCGGTTTGAGTACTTGGGTTCAATCATCACTGACAAAGGAGAGAGCACCACAGAGATAAGGAGAAGGATGGCAATGGCGAGATCAACAGTACAGAATATGTCTCACATCTGGAAGAGCCGAGGCCTATCTCTCAGTCTGAAGGTTCGTCTGCTTCAAGCAACTTCTTTCTCTATTCAGAAGTGAGTCCTGGGCCATGACAAAGAATGACAGAAAGAGAGTTGATGCCTTTGAAATGTGGTGCTACAGGAGGCTGTTGCAGGTGTCATGGAAAGATAAAAAGACAAATGTGTGGGTCCTGGAAAAGATTGGAACAGACTTGACCATCAGAAGGGGAATCATGGAAAGAAAACTAAACTATTTTGGGCACATTGTTAGGGGATCTGAAGGTGTTGAGAAGCAAATACTGCAAGGAGCAGTCGAAGGAAAACGGGCTAGAGATCGTCCACCAATATCTTGGACTGATGATATCAATAAAGTGTCTGGACAAGGAATCAAAGGTGCTACACAAATGGCAGGTGAAAGAGTTGCATGGCGTGCTCTCGTGAAGACCACAGCAACGTTCGGGACTCGAATCGCGAACCATGTAATCCACAGTCCGGTAACATATCCATTAAGACCACGACACCTTTACAAATATTTGTTTTTGTTGTTTCACTTGTTTGTTTTATTTTGTTTTATATGTTTCATTAAGGTGTGTTTGTTGTTTTTATTTGTTGTTTTTGGACTTGTGATTACATCCTCCCCTCCCACACTAGAGAATCCGAGTTCCTCCACTTTGTTACTTTCCACTATATAGAAAAGAATGGAACTCGATCAAGATTATTTACACTTATACATATTGGTTTTTTGTTTGTCTAATTATTACCAATGACTTGTAAATATGTAATTTTTATCTGATTGACAATTTAATAAACACACAAATATAAAAAAGATGTGACTTCACCAGGTGATGATAAAGTAGGATGCTCAACTTACACATGGCTTTGTAAAAGTGCAGTATCTTTCGGAATTTTTTTGCAGGCAGCTGGTGAAGCAGCGAATTTGTTTATTCGCTTCGTGGTCCAGGGCAGCGGGACTTTTATCTTGGTATTTACTGTTATAGTTGAACTGCGAAAAAAATCTGATGGAGGAGAAGATACGAAATTAGGGTTTTATTGATGTGATAGAATTAGGTTGTCAAGTCAGTGTGATGATGTAATGTCAATGTTTTACTGAACGTCAAGTTGCCATCGTATAACATGAATATGTCAACGCAGAGGCGTAGCATGGCTCCAGCTATTGCGGGATCACTGGTATCATAGAATGGGGTGGAGGTGGTAGGGCAAATGAAATGCGCATTAACCATATAATTATTTAACTCTGTAGAATGAGCAGTGATCTCGGATTGGGTGGAGTGTACGGGAGGTAGGCGTATCATATTCGTTTTTCATCCCTTTCCCTCTCCCATTCTTATCTCTCCTTTTTTCTATCTCCTTCCCCCTTTTCGCCTTTCGATTGGAGTAAACGTGTCTCCAAGTCCCCCGTAGTGACGCATCTGTATAATAATAATAATAACATGAACACCTATAATGCTCCGGTATCCATCACAAAAGTGATGTTCATGACGCAGTAGGTAATAGAGTAGAAGTAGTCACATAAACATGAACATGACTGGGTACAAACATTACACATGAAATCATATGATACACTACACTTAATATTACTTAGCAGAATGCTTGAACAAAAAAAACGAGTGCGGTTTTTAATTCATTGACAGATGATAGATTACGAATAGATTGTGGCAACGGACTAGTATGCATTACCAACAGAAAAACTTACACAAGACATAACGCTTACTACAATGAGGATATGGGGAATGCGAGCCCCCCCCCCCCCCCTCACTCTCCATAATTATAGACAATTTTTAATGCATTTTCGAAACCGCTGACGATTATTGACTATTCTTTTGCCTCTTTTTTAAAACCTACCTTACATAATTCAAGAATTGTATGTGTATTGTGTACAAAACAAGGACAAGTCTCCATTACAAATTTCCTCTCTCTCTGTTTCTCCCCATTCTATCACTTTTTGGCGCCCTAGAAAAACCACAGAACTTACCGAATCCTCACCTCCCCCCCCCCCCAAAAAAAAAAAAAAAAAAAAAAAATCAGACAAAAACCAGTTTCTATGTAAAACATGTATTATTCCAGGAAGCCCCTACACTTCGAATTAATTTCATGCACAAAAATTAACATATCGGGATACCTTTGAGTTGGATTTCTGATGATCATGACGATTTTAGCCTGTGGTTGGACCGCGTGGATCAGGTCAGCATTGGTATAGTTCCCTTCTTCCCAAGCTTTCCCAATGTTAAAACACGTACTGATTGATGCATCGCCTTCCATGGAGAAAAGGAGTACAGTAAACATTAGTGAGAAATGGCTTCAGGCTTTTTTGGAAAAAAAGGAAAGAGGCGCAATGGCGAACAAAATTCTGACAAGCAGATAGAAAAAGACATGTTATGGCTGGTGCCCCCTACACTATTTCCAAAACCAAGAAAAGTGCCCATTCAGCAACAAAATGTGATATCCTTCCGGATGAATACATACCCCCCCCCCCGCAATATCTGAAGTAACCCTATTATCATATTTGCCCTTTCTTCATCTGCTATACCCTAAGTTTTTATAAAAACACATATGACAAAGCAGATTACCTATCTGTATGCCTGCATCTGTTTTGATGTGCTTTGTTCCGTCATTACAGTTTTTCCTCTACTTAACTGTAGTATATAGCCAAGCAAAATGCGGCTATTTAAAAAAAAAGATGTTTAGACCCTTGCCCTCTAGCGGCAAAAGAATGCCCCTACCGAGTGAAAAAAATTCCCTCCTGATCTGATGTGCACTTAGATTATACCCATTCGTGAAATAAACATATATCCTTTCTGCAAAGGCTTAAATGTGTTGTGTGTTTTATTCCATCCTTGCAGTTTTCCTCAAATTTTATGATGCGAATTTTAGAGTTGTTTTCTTCTTCTGGGCAATTTTTGATACTTTCCTCTTCCTGTGACAAACAGTTGCCCCTTCCAAGCAAAGAAGCGCCCTCCCCTGCTTTCACGATATAATTCAAGACACATTACCATGCAAACGCGTTCTAGAGTAGAACAAGGATACAGCTTCCTGGTAGAACTACAGAGACGTCCTGATAACTTACAGAAAACCTTGGGGAAAGTGACATCACCGTCAGCGTTCTGAGAAGGACTTGACTCAATCGATTTAACTCCAAAAGTCTTGAACCAGTTGAGATACCAGTCGATAGACGAGTCTTTTTTCTCTCCTATCATCTTGCTTATTTGTCGCGCTGTTTAAAGTGGAAAAATATACGGGAAGGGGTTAAAGTAATGCTTCGGGACCCGTTTGAAAGAAGGGGGGCATATGACGTCTCCGATCTCTGTTATTCGCGTCACATACCCCAGTCACACCGAAAAACCGACTCAACCCCGACTCAAAACAGACTGATTTTGGGCCACTGGGGGTAATGCAATTGTTCGTTTGGTCCGGTGTCGGTTTGGTGTCGGTCCCGGTGGTGTGACTGAGGTATTAACGTTTCTTCATAATTTTCATCAGAACTTTTATAATGTCGTCATAATTATATAGATATTGCAATTACTGAAAATAAGTCTTTGTAATGTCTTTAATCAGCTTATACATTTAACACATTATGTTGTTTGTGAAAGGGTAATAACAGCGGGGGTGGGGGGGGGGAGGGTAGGAAACAATGATATTTACTCTGACGAAGGCTTTATTGAATGGAGTCGTGGAAACGACAGTAAATATCATGTCCTATAATTTCTTATATAATCATGACGTATATATAGTGTATTTATCCATACGAGAATAATGTATGTTTTTGTATTTATCCATTGAAGAATAATGTATGTTTTTGTATTTATCCGTTGGAGAACAATGTAAGTCGAGTTCTGAAGCCTACCTTCCTGTTGGTGAACTGGTGGTTCTTCACACCCATGCCTACGTCTACCCCACCAATGTGGTTCCTTCGGGACACTTGCCAGGACATCTGGGTGTTCGGTGATCTTATCCCACAGATCTGTCGTACCGCATTTACCCATGCCAATGATATAGAAATATGGCAAGCAGTAGAGTTCATTCTGTTTGTTGAACCATATGGACTCTTGTAATTCGGCAAAAATTGACGAGGAACTGTCTCGAAAATCTGCGAGTTGGGAGAGTAAAAAGTATACATATAATAATTATTGAGACCTGTAATTATTTGGTAATCTTTGAAGACGTTAATGGTGAGGATTGATATGAGCGAAGTTTGCGGTAAAACCACGTATTCTTTCGACAGGGTTAGTTGGTTCTAAACAAGGCCCACTCATGCTCTATATCGACGTTTCGATATATTTTACATATCGTTTTACTCCAGGGGGCGTTTTACAAAGCCTTTTTCAATGACAAATAACAAAAATCAGTGACAAATCTGCTGATAACCAATCAGAAGCAAGGATTTCAGTAGCATATAACACTAATTGTTATTTGTCACTGATGAAAAGTTTTGTGAAGCGCCTCCCTGGATAGTCCAGAATCTGCACGGTCCTTTATTATTTCCCTACACACTTGATTCAAGCCGTCGAAGATGGCGTTATCAACAAACTCATAATTATGCTCACCAGCCCAGCCTGAGGACCGTACAGACAAAAACCTCACTTTAAAGTCACTGAGTAGTCGGCTCTCATGGGGAATTCGACACCGTTCGGGTGTTTACCCAATAACAGGTGTTGTCAATCACCAGGGTTAGCCTTGAGTTTTATGACCATTGGACCTTATGTAATGCTTTGATTTGCCCGAAGACTCTCGAGCTCTCCGAGAGATTAGGGGGTAATTCTTGACTGGACTATGGGTTTGCTGTGTGCAAATTTGTACCCCCATTAATGGTATTTCCACCAAGTCTGGTGTCAGCGAATTATGGCCTTCTGCACATGGAAACTGGCGATCCACTCCCTTTAATGGCTCTCCGTTGAAATTTCAACGGAGAGCCATTAAACTATGGACCGCCCACCATCATGCTTACGCCGCGCTGATTGGTGGGTGAAGTGTCAATCTCCTGAGACCGAAGAGAAACGAGTTTGCTTTGCACTTTGATCGGTCGTGAGAAGGTAGTCTTTTTGCAAGTATTTATTGCTTATGAAATTTTAATTATCTCTTCTTTAAACTATACAAACTAGAAATATATGGATTTATTGCAGCCAATATCATTGTTATCAAGTATCTATTTTTGCATTTTGTATGTATATGATGAATAAACACTGATGAGGTCTATGCTGCTGTTATTTTTTAAAATATAAACTAGCTAGCATGAAAGTAGACGAGAGTTACAACAGTCTTTTTATTCAGCGTTAGTCTCCTTTTCTTTCACGTGAATTCCAGCAAATTATCCTTTTGATAGTCGTTGTTTGAATAGTTTCAGCTCAGAAGGCACTTGGCAGTTTTGACGAAAAATTGTATTTTTAAAATAATATTTAAAGGAAACATAATCTTATATTAACAACCATACAATGAACTAAATAACATTTTTGAAGAAAATGGAAAGGAGAGGTAGCGTTGGTATGGTGGAGTCAATATTAAATAGGCCAGATTATTTTTTCGCCGGGCGTCCTAATTTAATGATCACGCCATCATCGGCTAGTAGCAAGTAAGTAGGGAGAGGTAGCGTTGGTATGGTGGAGATCAAAATTAAATAGGCCAGATTCTGGACTACTCCCTGGACAGAGGCAGCGCTCCCTGGGAAAGGAGGGCACGGTGCCCCCCCCCATTTTTCTTTGTAATAATTTCTTCTCCCATTCTCATAAATGCCAATTTCACCTCTGATATAATGCTCCTATTACAATCTTGAACAGAAGGTGCCTCTTTTCCTTCGACAAATGCCTGTCAAACTCTTTCTTTGACAGTCCAGATATAATTTCTATGAAAGCTGTAAGGTCCAAAACATGGGATGCCATTCACCTGAAAATTCCCCGGGAAAATGTTTATGGTCGATCGTATACTTCAACTTATTAGAAGAACGATGTACAATATGATCTACACAATTGTGCAGTAATGACACATGTATACTGAAGATATATTAATGAGATTTTTTTTTTTTAAGAGCCGCCAGTGCTATTACTCGTTTTAATAGAGTTTCCTGAAAAAGAACACCCAATTTCCTGGAATTTGATTGAATTTTCTTAAAACTTTCGAAATGCCTCTTTCGCGGATTGTTTATTTGGATGAATTGGTATGGGAAGATCAACGTCATACGACTTGACGCACAGTACCAGATTATGAACTTTAAATTTTGCGAAAAATAATTAATACCTCATTAAGAGGAAAGGGGTGAAACTATTATGTTTCTCAGCGGCGGATCCAGGATTTTTCAAAGGGTGGGTGGGGGGGGGGGGTCGAAGCCAACGAGTGCGTGAAGCACACTGCAATCGCGTAAACGCTAGCCCTTCTGGGTGGGGTCCAGGGGCAGAGCACAAAGATGTTTGAATATATTTGTATGTGGATTATTTGAAGAGTTTCATTCCAAAAGGAGCTAAATCCACTTTGGGTACTTCTGAGTAAATGACCCTTTTTTGTCTTTACACGTTCCCTTTAGCCATGTACCTTTATTTTGTTATATATATTAAAGGTGTCACCCTGGACCAATAAGATATGATTGTTAATTAACACCTATCCTGTGTATTTACGAGCAAACGATTTTAGTTATCAGACACGAGTAAAATCATACTTTACATTATACAGTTATTGTCTGGCAAGGGGTGTAATATAACATTATTTGGACCGCTGAAGGGAGTTATATTTCCCAAGTGGTTATATTTTCCCGAAGCGCGCAGCGCTGAGGGAAAATATGGTCACGAGGGGAAATATAACTCCCTTCAGGTCCAAAGAATGTTATATACCCCCTGCCAGTCAATAACTGTTATATTACATAGCTCTTTTTTGTGGGGGGGGGGGTCCAAAAAAAAATTGCCCGAAATTTTTTTCTCGGAAATTACGGAAAAATAATCTGTCGAGATAGTTCAAGAAAAAAAAAAAAAAATTACAAACAAAACAATTATAAAAAAACTTTGGGGAAAAAAATCGAACAAAAAAAAATCTTACCCAAAAAGCATTTTTCGGGAAAAAAAGAAAATGTGGAAAAAATAATTTCAAGGGAAAAAAAAATTAATGAAAAAAAAATATTGAAAAAATTAAATGACCCTCGGTAATGGTGTTATGTGTGTAATTGGTGACATACAGTCCTCAAGAGGGCGACATGCATTGATTAAAAATATATTCATTTCACCAGCTGGTTAATATAACATCGAAAAGTGACCGGCCAGGAAAATATAACAATTTGGATCCTCACAATTGATATCACGTGACGAGCTCTGGACCAATCACATCTCGGTATCTGTCTAAGCTATCTAATATAAACTGATGTGTACACTACATTTGCCATATAAAGATATAGTGAATGCATAAATATTTCTCACATCGGGTTTCATGCTGATGATGTCAGGAGCAATATGGCGTAACAATGGCGTTTGGATTTTGGGTGAGGGATGTGCATCCATTCCTCTCTCACCATGCTCCTCTCCAATCAACTCTTCCGGGTCCGGGTCAGCAATAGGAGTGATTCGAACCAGTGTATCACGCCCCTGGTCCTGTGGTTCCCCTCCGCCCTTGGTATACTCCTTCTGGATAGATTGGCCAATCGCTTTCGGTGATTCATCTCTGGACAAGTCTGGGTCAGCAATAGGAGAGATTCGAACCCGTGTATCACGCCCCTGGTCCTGTGGTTCCCCTCCGCCCTTGGTATACTCCTTCTGGATAGATTGGCCAATCGCTTTCGGTGATTCATCTCTGGACAAGTCTGGGTCAGCAATAGGAGAGATTCGAACCCGTGTATCACGCCCCTGGTCCTGTGGTTCCCCTCCGCCCTTGGTATACTCCTTCTGGATAGATTGGCCAATCGCTTCCGGTGATTCATCTCTGGACAAGTCTGGGTCAGCAATAGGAGAGATTCGAACCCGTGTATCACGCCCCTGGTCCTGTGGTTCCCCTCCGCCCTTGGTATACTCCTTCTGGATAGATTGGCCAATCGCTTTCGGTGATTCATCTCTGGATTCAGTGTATACCCGAACAAAAACCACGCAGAATATGATCACCAAAATGACAACAAACGTCATTTTATGCTGTTATGAGAGGGGAATATAATAATGAAAGTTGGGTGACATAGTGCTGGTAATTCCTGTTTGCCTCACCTTTAAATACGCATTGGACATTGCGATTTTGTTTAGCAGCAGTCTAGTTCCCATTGTTCTACCATAGTGGATGATATAACCCTTACATATCTATATATATATAGAGAGAGAGAGAGAGAAAGAGAGAGAGAGAGAGAGAGAGATAGAGAGAGAGAGGGAGAGAGAGAGAGAGGGAGAAAGAGAAAGAGACGTGGAGAATGGTGTTAGATGATAAAGAAAGTAGCTAAAATTCAACTTTAACAGTTTTTATATTTTCACCAAAAGTTTGAATTTTTATTGAATGTATATATTTATATTTCACTTTAATACGTGAAGGAATTTATAATTCTATAGTCAATCACACTTATTATCTAAATCATCATGCCTCTGAATAACGGATGGTAATTTTGGTAGGCAAAGAAAGTAATTTTTCATGCAAAGGAAAACATCGCGTGTAAAAAACACTTGTCACACAATAGATTTATTTCTAGATTTCTCAAAGGCGTTCGATACTATTGACCATAAAATCCTTCTTAATGAACTGTCTCACTGCGGTGTCAGAGGGAAGGCCCTTGAGTGGTTTAGTAGCTACCTTCCAGACAGAACTCAATACACCTCTGTAAATAACTTCCAGTCATCAATTAAAAATATTACCTGTGGGGTGCCTCAAGGCTCTCCTTTTGGCCATCTTCTTTTCATACTATATATATATAAATGATTTCAATCTAATATTTTATCTTTAATATTATTGCTGATGACTCTGATTTTTCTCTCATGTCATGACCCACAAACTCTCCTAATTACAATTAACTCGGAAATAGTTCTGGTTCAAAGTTGGATACATGTATGCCTACAAACTATCATTGAATATTAAAAAGACAAATTATATGATATTTAGCAACACAATCGATCATATTTCTGGTCCTATTCAAACTAATGGTATCGAACTAGAATGTGTTCAAAGTACTAAATTCATTGGAATTCATGTTGATCGCAAATTGATATGGAAAGTGCATATTACGTATTTATGTACATTATCATCAAGAAACATTGGTATCATAAATCATGTTCAAAATACATTTCCTTTACCGGTTCTATCATCACATATAACCATTATCTTACTCTACCTCAATTATGGGATTTTAGCATGGGGAAATCCGTGTAAGACTTTAATTGATCGAATATTAATTTTGCAGAAGCGTGCATTAAAATATGTCTACTTTCGTATCAACATTAACCACTTTTTTTTTCCCCTTCACATTTTCTCTTCAGCCAGACTCTGTTAACAGGTCTTATTAACGCGTCAGTCAATGGATTCGGAACTGATACGAACGGGAGGTCCTTCTCCAGGCTCGTTTGAAAGTTTAGGAGAAGAAACTCGGAAATTCTCTAACGGGGAATTTTCGTAATGCAAAATTCGTATTATGAATTTAATCTAATTACTTAGTCTGAATTACGAATTGAATGTGATTGGGATTTGAAATGGATTCGATCTGAATTATGAATTGAATTGGTCTGAATCATTAATTGTATTTAATCTGAATTGCGAATTTAATTTAATCCGAACTATGAATTGAATTTAACTACTTAGTCTGAATTATGAATCGAATTTTAGTCTGCATGTTGAACTATCGCATTTGTTGTTACCTATGTTCAAGTTTAACGTTCTACTGTGTATCCATCTGTATCTTATTGATGTTTATAATCTGTAATCTTGTACTGACATGCAAATGAAACAAAATTTGAATTTGAATATGTATCCTCAATGCAGCACACGTCATATTGTTTTGACTTTAAATATAACAACATATCCTGTCTTTACTTTCCGACTATCACCCAGGCTATGACAATAAACTTAATGTCATATTGCACCATAAGGAAACAGGATAAAGAACTGCCCGTGGAATTATTTATTTTATGTACTAGCTCATTAAAAAGATCAAAAACCCCACCAACAACAGCAATAACAACACAAAAACAACACATCGACAAGAATAATCAAGACCATTTTGATGACATTTAAACGATCTACAAAATTCCCGCCTAAACGTTGGTCATCAACTATTTCACTAAAGTTTTTGTTACAATAATTTTTCGTTTTGTGCTCGGTACACTTGTAGTGTCAGCTTTATTGGCCATTCCTTTCTTGTTTCTACAGTTCCGCTTGATTAAAAAAACAAAACATGTATCTTTTAACAGCATTGGTTAATGGATTATTATTTTATCGATTTCTTATCTTTTTTTATCCAACATAATTTCCAATAAGTCTGATCGTTGTCTTCGAATATTATTCAAATCATGTATAACCTGTCTATATAGTTTCTGTACCTCTTAAAATGTGCATAGTCGTAATGGTAATTGTGTGGGTTTTTCTTTCAAGTATCTGTACCAGTTTTTTTTTATGTATTAAACAAATTTTCTTTAATAAATGATGCAAATTGAATATAAACAAAGATACAAGAACAATAATAAAAAATGCCCGTCGTATAACATGCATGTCTTTTCTACTTACGTTCCTTATGCGGGTCCTCATGATGAAAGATTGATGAAAGAATAACAAAAAATAGCTAGCATAGATGTAGGTGCAGCCGTGCAGGCACCAATAAAGCAGAAATTATATGTTTGGGGGGTCTTTCCACTGCACATCTAGTGTTCTCACAGTTCTCGTCTCTTTCTCGAGCCCGATCGAGCCGGCCGGCACCACAAAACCAACAAAAAGTCGCAAAAAACTATTTTCCTGATTTCATCTGATTATGAAAGAAGAAGTTCTCCTCATTAAAATGGTATATTACTTGTCCAAATTGAAGCTTCCTAACCCTTTCAATTTAGTGAATGAAAATAGCTGGTGAGGGAGGTTACTGGTATTAAATTGTGAGAAAGAGAGCTTAAAGTTTGGGGCTATTCAAGCATGCGGAGCAAGCAAACCACAGGGAAATCAATAGAAGGGTGAATCAAAAGGCCATAGCAACCACTATGAAGAGATTTTCAAATTAGGCTGAAATTTGGCCTGATGGTCAAACATAGTCTGTTCATTATGTTTCTGAGGTTTCAATGTGTGGACTTAAGTCTTTCAAAAGTTATTATGTTGTAAATGTATAGAGTTGTAATTGGACAGATTAAGTGAACTGCAACATAGTGCCGAGACACCTGCACTAGACAATGCCTATTCATGGTGGACCCGGAGTCTTTTTGTTCCCCCTTACATAACACTGCTTGTCACCTATCTTGTTTTGTATACATCTGGGCAATTATTTGTAACCACATTATGAACTTGCTTTATACTTAATTCCCATACTGTTTTCTTTCTCACAGGAGGTTCAAAGTATTTTTTACTATGACTTGCTCTTTCATTTCCAGTAGCCATCTTGATGATAATTAATGGAAGCAATTCATAAATACCAGCCAGAAAGTGGTATAAAAATAAAGAAAGGCAGGAGACACACAGTAAAGACACCAACATAGAATAACGAAATATAGAAAGAATGAGAGAGAGAGAGACAGAGAGGGAAAAGAAGGGGGAGAATTATGATAGCTGTAAGCAAAATGATGATATCAAGAGTGTGAATGTGTGTTTACAATAAGAACTTGATTTCAAAACTCTTATGGGAGAATAAATTTACACAACACAATTTACTTAGTGATGTTCAATATGGATTTAGAAAAAAAACACTCCACAAGTCATGCTATGTTAACACTCATTAATAAATTGTTTGTGCAATTGATTACACTTGTCACACAATAGATTTATTTCTAGATTTCTCAAAGGCGTTCGATACCATTGACCATAAAATCCTTCTTAATGAACTGTCTCACTGCGGTGTCAGAGGGAAGGCCCTTGAGTGGTTTAGTAGCTACCTTCCAGACAGAACTCAATACACCTCTGTAAATAACTTCCAGTCATCAATTAAAAATATTACCTGTGGGGTGCCTCAAGGCTCTCCTTTTGGCCCTCTTCTTTTCATACTATATATATATAAATGATTTCAATCTAATATTTTATCTTTAATATTATTGCTGATGACTCTGATTTTTCTCTCATGTCATGACCCACAAACTCTCCTAATTACAATTAACTCGGAAATAGTTCTGGTTCAAAGTGGATACATGTATGCCTACAAACTATCATTGAATATTTAAAAGACAAATTATATGATATTTAGCAACACAATCGATCATATTTCTGGTCCTATTCAAACTATAATGGTATCGAACTAGAATGTGTTCAAAGTACTAAATTCATTGGAATTCATGTTGATCGCAAATTGATATGGAAAGTGCATATTACGTATTTATGTACATTATCATCAAGAAACATTGGTATCATAAATCATGTTCAAAATACATTTCCTTTACCGGTTCTATCATCACATATAACCATTATCTTACTCTACCTCAATTATGGGATTTTAGCATGGGGAAATCCGTGTAAGACTTTAATTGATCGAATATTAATTTTGCAGAAGCGTGCATTAAAATATGTCTACTTTCGTATCAACATTAACCACTTTTTTTTTCCCCTTCACATTTTCTCTTCAGCCAGACTCTGTTAACAGGTCTTATTAACGCGTCAGTCAATGGATTCGGAACTGATACGAACGGGAGGTCCTTCTCCAGGCTCGTTTGAAAGTTTAGGAGAAGAAACTCGGAAATTCTCTAACGGGGAATTTTCGTAATGCAAAATTCGTATTATGAATTTAATCTAATTACTTAGTCTGAATTATAAATTGAATGTGATCTGATTTTGTTAATTTTATTCTAATCTGAATTACGAATTGAATGTGATTGGGATTTGAAATGGATTCGATCTGAATTATGAATTGAATTGGTCTGAATCATTAATTGTATTTAATCTGAATTGCGAATTAAATTTAATCCGAACTATGAATTGAATTTAACTACTTAGTCTGAATTATGAATCGAATTTTAGTCTGCATGTTGAACTATCGCATTTGTTGTTACCTATGTTCAAGTTTAACGTTCTACTGTGTATCCATCTGTATCTTATTGATGTTTATAATCTGTAATCTTGTACTGACATGCAAATGAAACAAAATTTGAATTTGAATATGTATCCTCAATGCAGCACACGTCATATTGTTTTGACTTTAAATATAACAACATATCCTGTCTTTACTTTCCGACTATCACCCAGGCTATGACAATAAACTTAATATCATCTTGCACCATAAGGAAACAGGATAAAGAACTGCCCGTGGAATTATTTATTTTATGTACTAGCTCATTAAAAAGATCAAAAACCCCACCAACAACAGCAATAACAACACAAAAACAACACATCGACAAGAATAATCAAGACCATTTTGATGACATTTAAACGATCTACAAAATTCCCGCCTAAACGTTGGTCATCAACTATTTCACTAAAGTTTTTGTTACAATAATTTTTCGTTTTGTGCTCGGTACACTTGTAGTGTCAGCTTTATTGGCCATTCCTTTCTTGTTTTCTACAGTTCCGCGTGATTAAAAAAACAAAACATGTATCTTTTAACAGCATTGGTTAATGGATTATTATTTTATCGATTTCTTATCTTTTTTTATCCAACATAATTTCCAATAATTCTGATCGTTGTCTTCGAATATTATTCAAATCATGTATAACCTGTCTATATAGTTTCTGTACCTCTTAAAATGTGCATAGTCGTAATGGTAATTGTGTGGGTTTTTCTTTCAAGTATCTGTACCAGTTTTTTCTTTATGTATTAAACAAATTTCTTTAATAAATGATGCAAATAGAATATAAACAAAGATACAAGAACAATAATAATAAATGCCCGTCGTATAACATGCATGTCTTTTCTACTTACGTTCCTTATGCGGGTCCTCATGATGAAAGATTGATGAAAGAATAACAAAAAATAGCTAGCATAGATGTAGGTGCAGCCGTGCAGGCACCAATAAAGCAGAAATTATATGTTTGGGGGGTCTTTCCACTGCACATCTAGTGTTCTCACAGTTCTCGTCTCTTTCTCGAGCCCGATCGAGCCGGCCGGCACCACAAAACCAACAAAAAGTCGCAAAAAACTATTTTCCTGATTTCATCTGATTATGAAAGAAGAAGTTCTCCTCATTAAAATGGTATATTACTTGTCCAAATTGAAGCTTCCTAACCCTTTCAATTTAGTGAATGAAAATAGCTGGTGAGGGAGGTTACTGGTATTAAATTGTGAGAAAGAGAGCTTAAAGTTTGGGGCTATTCAAGCATGCGGAGCAAGCAAACCACAGGGAAATCAATAGAAGGGTGAATCAAAAGGCCATAGCAACCACTATGAAGAGATTTTCAAATTAGGCTGAAATTTGGCCTGATGGTCAAACATAGTCTGTTCATTATGTTTCTGAGGTTTCAATGTGTGGACTTAAGTCTTTCAAAAGTTATTATGTTGTAAATGTATAGAGTTGTAATTGGACAGATTAAGTGAACTGCAACATAGTGCCGAGACACCTGCACTAGACAATGCCTATTCATGGTGGACCCGGAGTCTTTTTGTTCCCCCTTACATAACACTGCTTGTCACCTATCTTGTTTTGTATACATCTGGGCAATTATTTGTAACCACATTATGAACTTGCTTTATACTTAATTCCCATACTGTTTTCTTTCTCACAGGAGGTTCAACGTATTTTTACTATGACTTGCTCTTTCATTTCCAGTAGCCATCCTGATGATAATTAATGGAAGCAATTCATAAATACCAGCCAGAAAGTGGTATAAAAATAAAGAAAGGCAGGAGACACACAGTAAAGACACCAACATAGAATAACGAAATATAGAAAGAATGAGAGAGAGAGACAGAGAGGGAAAAGAAGGGGGAGAATTATGATAGCTGTAAGCAAAATGATGATATCAAGAGTGTGAATGTGTGTTTACATTAAGAACTTGATTTCAAAACTCTTATGGGAGAATAAATTTGGAAGCACAGAAATGAAAACAAAATTATTTAGGGAATGTCACAACTGTTTCTCATCCTGTATCACAAGTTTAAAAATGCAACAACTCTCTCTCATCCTTTATCACAAATTTGAAAATGCAACAACTCTTTCTCATCCTGTATCTCAAGTCTAAAATGCAACAACTCTTTCTCATCCTTTATCACAAGTTTAAAAATGCAACAACTCTTTCTCATCCTTTATCACAAGTTTGAAAATGCAACAACTCTTTCTCATCCTTTATCACAAGTTTGAAAATGCAACAACTCTTTCTCATCCTGTATCACAAGTTTAAAATGCAACAACTCTTTCTCATCCTTTATCACAAGTTTAAAAATGCAACAACTCTTTCTCATCCTGTATCACAAGTTTAAAATGCAACAACTCTTTCTCATCCTTTATCACAAGTTTAAAATGCAACAACTCTTTCTCATCCTTTATCACAAGTTTAAAAATGCAACAACTCTTTCTCATCCTGTATCACAAGTTTAAAATGCAACAACTCTTTCTCATCCTTTATCACAAGATTGAAAATGCAACAACTCAAGCTACTCGAAGTCGTTAACGGAGAATATTAGTATCCCTAACTAAAGGTTCATCTGTGAAAAAATTTAAAAGAAGCTAATTTCAACTGATTTGGGTAGTTATGGGTATGGACAACTACCAAAAAAAAAAGGGAGGAGGTATAGGGGTTGGGGAGAATTTTTTATTAGAGGTCAAAGGTCAATGACCTCTGCCTAAATCACTTAAAATTGTATTTCAGGAACAAAATATGGTATATAGATGATCTTGGTGTCAAAATGCACAGAATTACGAAAGAAGATGACATAGAATAACTACTGACCCTTAGAATAAAATCTTGACCTCCGAAAATGAGGTCAAAGGTCAAAAAACTATTTTATCTCTAAAATATATAATATTTATAACAGTAAAATTACCATATCATATAAAAATGAGCACAAACAAATCAAAGAGGCTAATTTCAACTTATTTTGGAGGATATGGGGGTATGGGGGTTATTATTTATTCCAAAAGCAGAGCGGGAGGGGTAAATTTCCTTTCTGAGGGTCAAAGGTCATTGACCTTGCACTAAAACACAATACATTGTATCTCAGCAACAAAATAAGGTATATAGATGATATTGGTGTCAAACTGCACAGGATTACGGAAGAAGATGACATAGAATAACTACTGACCCTTATAATAAAATCCTGACCTCCAAAAATGAGGTCAAATGTAAAAAATATACGTCTTATCACTAAAATGTCCTATAAGTAACAGGGAAATGACGATATTATGTAAAAATGAGCACAAACAAATCGAAAAGGCTAATTTCAACTTAATGTGGCAGGAATGGGGGTTATTATTTATTCCTAAAAGAGAGGAGGGGGAAATTTCCTTTTTGAGGGTCAAGGGTCATTGACCCTGCACTAAAACACTAGAAATTGTATTTCAGCAACAGCATGTTTTACATAGGCCTCGATGATCTTGGTGTCAAAATGCACAGAATTATACTGGGAGATAAACTGGCGGCTCTGTTTTTTTAAACTGTAACAGTTCTCCTTGGATCAGATATAGACCTAATCAATTTATGTATAACTTGCAGGAATTATGAATATGTGTCCTATCTGTGAAATGTAAACGTTAGCAGTATCCTAGTATTCACACTCTCAATCTCTATCTTTTCCCTCTCCCCTCCTCCCCATCCCTCTCTTTCTATCCCCATCCTCTCCCTCTCTCAATCTCTCTCAATCTCTCTTTTATTTATTTTTTGTTATGTATACCTTTTTAATAGTTTTGCGGGACTTCTGTAGATTCTGTTAATCCGAATTTTGAGGTAAGCTCTGCTCCAGGATGAGGAAAGAAAGATCAAGAGAGTTCAAAATAACAGGAAATAGCACCCACCTCTTATCCGGCCTAGGCCCATTTTGTCATAAGATAAGACCAAAATATGTGATTGCCAGATGATTTTCTTTGAAAGCAACACGGATTTGGTTCTTCTATGATTATAAACACAACGATATAGTTGTTCATATATATCTTATGTATTTTTACAATGTGTGACTAAGACAACTTTCCATGTGTTCTTGTGAATTTGGATGAATACAAAGAATTTAATTTAATTTGATTTAATTTTTTAAAATGAATTAACACAAAAATGAAGCCAATAAACAATAAATATTAATAACAATGTAATATAAAGTCACAGTTCAGTTGCACAATCATAAAAAGCATGCAAACATGTTGAATGTACATACATCTTCTGCACTTGAATCACGGGTTCTCCTCCTCTTCCGCCTGCTACATCGGGTGGCCATGTCTCGGGTACTACCCTCTACTGAAATAAAATATAGATATAAATGGGAAAACCTCTTTTTGATACAAGAAATACATGAACCCATTGATTTAAATTAATTATTTTCGGTTGTGAAAGTTTATCAGAAAAACATTGGGAAAAAGAAAGAAAGAAAAAAAATTTGTAGTAAGTGATCACACAACCCGCTCCCCCCCCCCCCCCACCCCCCACTGAACGAAATATTGTTCGGCGCGATTTTCACATTTTCGGGGTCAAATACGCAAAAAAGTTTATGCTCACTACCTCCCCCCTCCCCCCCCCCCCCCCCGCCACTGGAGGATAAGGCCATGAAAACAGGAAAATAAGTGATTCACAGAAATTCAGAATGCGTCTTTTTTAATAAAGGTATTTGTCCCATTTGCAGTCCTAAAAAATGACAATGTTTAATTCCAATGGCATTTGACTAAGATAATACTGATTTAGATCTTCTTTTAAAAGGAAAGGGCTGGAAAATGTCTTTTTGTGGGAAAATAACGACGATTTGTTGTCAAATCGACATAAGGGACTGCTATCACTTATGTAAATAGTCTGATTTTCAGACCCTCGTATGTTTTGTGCTGCGCAAAGATTCAATCAGCTTGATTTCGGCCATTACAAGAAGTGGGTTATTGATGTAGACAAATGATACATGTACCTGTTACAGCTCATTTTGTGTATTTTATTACCAAAGAAAAAAAGATGTCAGTCACACATCACTCAGTAGTGTCTGACAGTAAAGTCTAGGAGGTAAACGGTCTCCTTGCATAAATTGAATACTAGGACACTGCTAACGTTTAAAATTCACAAGTAGGACATACATGACATATTCATGATTCCTGCAATGTTCTACATAATTTGATGTTGGCTGCAAAAGTCTTTAAGGTAGCATAATTTCATTCGATTTTCTCAGAGCTCTATACAGGGGGCCATCAATAGTCTAATTCTAGTATTATTCTGCTATTTATTCACTTACATTTTACTTTTTACTTAATATAATATATTATATATAATATTTTTTCCATAATTACCAGGGTGGGGCTAAAAACTTGTAATGACGCGCGCGATCACTTATCCCAGCCGGTTTGGAAAACGGGCACATATGCCCGGTGCCAGGTGTATCTCCGTTTTTTGGTGTATGATCATATGAAGATCCCCGATTTCCCGGGCATAATAATACACTCAGCAACAGCATGTTTTACATAGGCCTCGATGATCTTGGTGTCAAAATGCACAGAATTATACTGGGAGATAAACAAAATATGACATGGATTCTTCACCACCAAAATATGAGGTTGAAGGACAAAATGAGCGGAGGGGGGGGGGGGGTAAAGTTCATTAGTGTCATTTAGTTTGTGTATGTAAAGTATATGTACAATTTGCAGATACTACTCACAACTTAGAACTTACAGTAACTATTGCCAACAGAATACAAATTAATAATACTTCAGTCTGTATCCTCTTCATCGCTACCAATAACTTCTTCTGCATCTATGCTTTCTGTTCCATTGGAGCATTGTCCACAGCACACTCAACATGCAGATATACATGACATGCCAGCGTTCATACAGCTGCATTTCATGTTTTGACACTGCCTTTCCCCTTCTTTGCAGTTGCAACAAATTCCTTTAAGAAGGTTGTATGGCGCGATACCAACATACAGCATCTTTGGTTTGAGTTTTCTGTTGGAATCTAACTCCCATTCATAAAAGTAATGCAGATCGCAAAATTATGGCTCTGTGATACTCCCCTAGAAAATTCTTGCCTATGAAGTTCAAGAACTTTAACCCCCCCCCCCCCCCCTCTGCTCATTTTGTCCTTCAACCTCGTATTGGTGCCAGGTGAAGAATTCATTTCATATTTTGTTTATATCCCAGTATAATTCTATGCATTTTGACACCAAGATCATCGAGGCCTATGTAAAACATGCTGTTGCTGATACATAATTTCTAGTGTTTTAGTGCAGGGTCAATGACCTTTGACCCTCAAAAAGGAAATTTCCCCCTCCTCTCTTTTAGGAATAAATAATAACCCCCATTTCCGACACATTAAGTTGAAATTAGCCTTTTCGATTTGTTTGTGCTCATTTTTACACAATATCGTCATTTTCCTGTTAGTAATAGGACATTTTAGTGATAAAACGTATGTTTTTGACCTTTGACCTCATTTTCGGAGGTCAAGATTTTATTCTAAGGGTCAGTAGTTATTCTATGTCATCTTCTTTCGTAATTCTGTGCATTTTGACACCAAGATCATCTATATACCATATTTTGTTGCTGAAATACAATTTTAAGTGATTTAGGCAGAGGTCATTGACCTTTGACCTCTAATGAAAAATTCTCCCCAACCCCCATACCTCCTCCCTTTTTTTTGGTAGTTGTCTCTACCCATACCTACCCAAATCAGTTGAAATTAGCTTCTTTTAAATTTGTTCACAGATTGGCTCAATATGTGGCTAATTTAGGGTTACTATATAAGACGAACGCAAATCTGGAACTCGGATGTGAAAGCGGATACAAACAAAATGGTGCGCCAATCACAGCCCGCGTAGCACGACCCGTTAGCAACGACCGACCATTTCCGGACTACGATAATTTCGCTCGGGAAAAGTGATCAAATTTTGGAAGAGACCGAAGGCTGTGCGAAAAAAACTGGTCTAGAAAAACCGTTTAAAACACATCGTCTACTATGTTTTAGACTTCCAAATTTTGATACTAGGTACAGAAAAGACCACTCTTTCAGAAAATGCAAAAAAACAAAAATCTATTTTTTTCACCTAAATTGACATTTTAGCTGATTACGGAGAATCGCTGGTTGCGACTTTTTGTTGGTTTTGTGGTGCCGGGTCACCTATATGTGCTGGTAACTCCTTGGTACAATGTACATGTAGTATCGGATGTACGGTTGTGAGCTGAGCCATAATTATGTCCTCACAAAATATATAGCGCGCAGCCCTCCAATGTGGGTGACATACGAATAAATGTTCACCGTCATCGTCGTTGTCGTTGTCGTTGCATTTGCTGGTGTAACTGAGATCTACATGTATATACGGTACGAATTCTGCAGGATGTAAAGGGTGTAGAAATGGGTCAATGTCGCAATTCATAAGGACCGCAATTCATAAAGTCCGCTATTCATAAGGACCGCTATTCATAAGGACCGCTTTTCATAATTTGATAAAAGGGTCATTATTCATGAGGATCGCTATTCATAATCAAAGAAGAGGGTCGGTATTCATAATATGAGAAAAGGGTCGATATTCGTAATACGAAATCGGGTTCGATATTCAGAAGGGTACCTATTCATAGTACTAGAAAAGGGTCGCTATTCATAACACGAAATGAGGGTCGCTATTCATAAAACAAGAAGAGGGTTGCTATTCATAATACGAAATGAGGGTCGCTATTCATAAGGTGCATTATTTATAATCGAAGAAGAGGGTCGCTATTCATAATATATGAGAAGGGGGTCGCTATTCATAAAAGGAGGAGAAGGTCACTATTCATAATACGAAATGAAACTATTACTTACTGGCTCTATAGCTCTTAAGTCGATTTGACCACTAATAGTCGTTATTTTCCCACTTAAAGCAATTTTCAAGCCCCCCCCCCTTTTTTTAAGGGAAGTTCTAGATTAGTATTATCTTTCAAATGCCGTTGGAAGTTAACCTTTTCATTTTTTGGCCTGCAAATGGGACATAGAACCTTTAAGGAGCGGAGGGTCGCTATTCATAATACGAAATGAGGGTCGCTATTCATAATACGAAATGAGGGTCGCTATTCATAAAACAAGAAGAGGGTCGGTATTCATAATACAATATGAGGGTCGCTATTCATAATAGGATTAAAGGGTAGCTATTTATAATACGAAATGAGGGTCGCTTTTCATAAAAGGAGCTGAGGGTCGATTGAACACTGTCGGACCTTGAGAGGTTTTCGCGTCATGTATAGCGAACAAAGAGGTAATGCAATCCGAATATGAACCAAACATTTATCGTCTTTTTTCTGTTGGGGGTGAGGGCGATGGTTGTGGTGATGGGTGAGGAGGTCTGATTATGTCTATATAGTGCAACAACATTAAAGCAAAAATGCCGTGATAAATTTGTTTTTGTTTTTATTTTGGGATGGGATGTACTAGCCCTCGTAGCAACAAGGGGGCAGGATATAATTATAAATACAGAACAAACACAGGAAAAAACAGAATGCAAACATAAATATGCATGCATGTTCAGAAAAAGTTAAACATTAATTAACTCGAGACATGATAAATTTAAAGCAAACACAGAAAATACATGTAATAGTTATTCAAGTCTATGTATACATGCATAACGGTTCACACACGAAATAAAAATAATCATTTACTTTGAATAGCCAAACCAAAAGCAAAAAGAACAAACCAAACGAAGAGTAAGCCTGAAGTGAGTTGTCATGAAACAAGATAGATAATTATAGAACAAACACATAATAATAACACATCATACCCATTGAGAACAGGAAGAGACTGTTTGTTTTTTGTTTTTGTTTAACCATATTATTAATCTTGATGGAATTTTGTATTATAAAAAGCATTATATAATATCCCATGCTCACTGTCTCACAACGAGTTTGACCCTCAGTTGGGGGGGGGGGGGGGGGGGGGGGAAAGATTTCCCACAAGGTGACAGATTACGATAGCATTATGTGTGTGTTATGTTTCCCGTTTTTGTCACCACTGGAGCGGGAGAAATATATTAGCTAAATTATGGGGATGTCTCTATATAATCATCAAAGCTAAAAAGAAAAATATACTTTTAGAAAGACATAATACAGGGTACGCTGCCGTTCGCACAATGCCTTACGGTCATAAAATCGTATTTTATTTGGCATAAAATCTTGAAAATATAACTTCCTTTCTTATATAACTTAATTCCCTACACCCGTCTTTGTAGCTTCCTTCCTTTGCTGAGGGTAGGGATCGTGATAGATCAGCCCCCCCCCCCACCGCCCCCTTGAAACAAACAGAGGTAATACGCCATCTATGAACTACTTGAACGGGAATTGTCGGTAATATGAACTTGTACCAAGAAAATACTTCGGGGAGGGTGGGCCGAATGGCGTAGCGTGGTCGGACTGATTGGGGGGGGGGGGGGGGGGGGGCTGGGCCCGGGATGATAGGTCACGTACATTATTGGGGCACGTCTTTTTGTTGATCAGAAAAGCATGTTTTCAATATATGTTTTTACAAATATTCGGGGCCATATGGCGTCCCCCCACCCCACCCCCGCCTACGCCATTATTTCGCTTTCTTATTATTATTTGTTTATTGCTTATTGCTTATTTCATTTTCATTTTTTTTAATGAATAGCGACCCTCATCCCGTATTATAAATAGCGACCCTCATTTCGTATTATGAATAGCGACCCTCATTTTGTATTATGAATAGCGACCCTCATTTCGTATTATGAATAGCGACCCTCATTTCGTATTATGAATAGCGACCCTCATTTTCTATTATGAATAGCGATCCTCATTTCGTGTTATGAATAGCGACCCTCATTTCGTATCATGAATAGCGACTCTCATTTTGTACTATGAATAGCGACCCTCATTTCGTATTATGAATAGCGACCCTCATTTCGTATCATGAATAGCGACCCTCTTCTCCTACTATGAATAGCGACCCTTATTTCGTATTATGAATATCGACCCTCATTTCGTATTATGAATAGCGACCCTCTTCTCCTACTATGAATAGCGACCCTTATTTCGTATTATGAATAGCGACCCTCATTTCGTATTATGAATTGCGATCCTCATGAGTAGTGACCCCCCCCCCCCCAATTTAAATTATGAATAGCGACCCTCTACTTGTTTTTATGAATAGCGACCCCGATTTCGTATTATGAATAGTGGTCCTTATGATAAATGACCCTAATATGAATTATGAATAGCGACCCTCATCTCACGTTATAAATAGCGGTCCTTACGATTAACGGTCCTTATTTGTTTGAAAAGTGACCCTCTTCTCCCGGTATGAATAGCGGATCCGCAGGTATGGGAAGTTCAACATTATGAATAGCGGTCCTTACGAATAACGGTTCTTATGAATCACGAATAGACCCCGTAGAAATTACTGTCCAGTACAACTCTATTACTATCGAATTAATAAATAAATACATTGACAAGTGTAGGGGAACAAACAACAAAGGTGTGTCAATGCCCTCGTCTTATTTTCAATTTATCGCAATTGTTAGCAGATAATTCATTTTATTTGTCAAATTAAAACATCTTCCCGCCGATAGCTCAGTTTGTAGAGCTGTAGACGTTGAGCCGGAGCGCTGACATCCTTTGGTCGCTGGTTCGAATCCGGTGCATTTCATTTTCTCCGCACAAGTGGTCGCCATTCAGCTTTTTCCCGCGACATTTGGTCGTAATAGTTTTTATTTTATTTGAAAGCTTATTTTCTGTACTAATTGTGTTGTAAAGGATAAAGTACTTGAAAGCAGTATATATATGGGTAGTGCTCATTTTTAGTATTATTTTTTCCCAATAGAATGAAATTAATGTTCTTTACACAAGTATTCTTTTGCCTTTGGGGAAAAGTTAGACAAATTTTGATTGAAAGTTTGCATTATGAAGAAAAAAACGAACGAATTAATTTTCAGTATCTGTATTTGAAATATTTATTCAATTATAATGAACAGAAATTTATTC
The DNA here is from genome assembly GCA_035222895.1 of Strongylocentrotus droebachiensis. NCBI lineage: Eukaryota > Metazoa > Echinodermata > Echinoidea > Camarodonta > Strongylocentrotidae > Strongylocentrotus > Strongylocentrotus droebachiensis. Next base: position 27,408 of record JAVYIG010010716.1, read on the forward strand.
CTAGTCTTCTGATAGTACAAATAGTTGGTTATGTTATACTGCTTTCGTGGTGATATTATAGGCATTTATGTGCTCAGCATTGGTCAGACTCCATTACATTTAGAAAATAATCAAATATGACTTTTTCGAATTTTAAATATTTGCTTTTTGTTACAAAAGGTTACATGATAGCTTTCACTCCTACTTTGCTGTTGCTTGCTGTGAAATGAAATTAAAATGCACGTTTGAAAGAGAAATCCATTGTGATGAGTGTGCATACACTATTATCCAATCAATGAGCCATGGCATGAACACCTCTATTTAGTATAATTGATGAAAACCGAATGTAATATTACTATGATTGGGATAAGTACGTGATCATAAACTGATGAATGCAGTGTTGAGAAAGCGCAAGCAAATAATAATGTATGCATAATGATGTGTATCAATAAGTTACACCATTCGAGGCCAATATGCAATGCTAAAATGCAACAAAAACAAAATCGAAAGAAAATCGAAGGAAAATGGTCTACATAGTTGACAACGTCACTATATAGTGATACTAAAACAATAAACACAACAACGATGAAGCTCGATTAAAGTGAGTGCTAATACCTATATCAAATATCAAATTTCTCATTTTATGAATACATGCAATTGAACTGAGAAAAAGAGAAAGTAGAAGAGAATGGTCTCCAATAAGAGGAAGACCCACGAGAAGAAGAAGACCAAGAATATAAAAAAGAGAAAAGTTTGATTAAAGAAGACAAGATAATGAATGATACTAAAAGAAGAATAAAAGACGGCAAGGGTGAAGGTTGGAGAGCATGAAGATGGGAGGGAGACGACGATCGAGGGATTTCGAAGGACAGAGGAAGGGATTCGTATTGGTGAAAGAGCAAGAGAGACACAAAGACAGACATACATAGAGAGGGAGAGAGACACAGAAAGAAAGAGAGAAGGCAGAGAGAAAGAAGGACAGATAGACAGACACAATGAGACAGAGAGGGAAAGAGAAAGGGGAGAGAGAGAACCAGAGAGATGAGTTATGGATGCCGTTAGGGATGTTGATAGCTGTATCCTGAATAAAGACAGTACATAGAAATATCATGGTAGGCCTATTAGCATTTTGAATTTCACCTCCTGTATAAGGGCCTAATTAGTTCGATGTTTAATCAATTTAGAGTATTATATAAATAATTCATGTTTTCAAGTCCATTGGTGGATATACACTGCACGCACGTCAAGTGGCAATGGGATAATAAACAAGATCCCGTTTTCGGGGAAGAGTTTTAGCAGTGAGAAATTTTCGTTATTGAAAAATTAATGATTTAATTAAGCTGCCTAAACTGACTGAGAGAACGTAGAAATTGACTAAATTTTTCCTGTCTTTTAAGTTCTCAAAAGAGTCCAAATTACAGAATGTAAATTTTCTTGCTCGGTCTCTGTGATCTATCGCAAAATTAAAATGTGCTATTAAAGTTTGCCAAAGTGCATTGGTGAGATGCAAAATTTGATCTTCCCTGTTAGTAGCAGCATGCAATTCGTTTATGATCGATATCCAGTAAAATTTTGCACGGCAAGAAAGAAAATCGCTGGCCTTTCATGTAAAAGTCTGTAAAAAAAAAAAGTCTGAACCATTGGAGCCCCTTCCCCCCTTTTTTTCTTCTCCATGCAGAACCGAGCTCCGCGCCGCCCGCCCAGCCGCCCGACCCTATATCCAGGCGCGGATCCAGGATTTCTTAGGGGGGGGGGGGGGCCCAACTTTTTTGTTTTTTTTTGCTCCCGAAAATTTGAAAATCGCGCCGGCCGAAAAGTCGCTCAGTGGGGGGGGGGGGGGGGGGGGGGGGGGGGGGGGGGGGGGGGGTAAGCGGACACTTTTTTTTTTTTTTTGAAGTCCCAAAAAAAAATCGCAACGACTCAGCCAGCCGAAAAGTCGCTCAGTGGGGGGGGGGGGGGGGGGGGGGGGGGGTAGTGAGCACATTTTTTTTTTTTTTTGGTCCTCTAAAATTTTTAATTTGCACCCCCCCCTTGAGCGCCAGGGGGGGGGGCCCAACCCCCCAAAAAGGTAAAAATCGCGTGATTTTACATGATTTCTTTCTCAAGGGGGGGGGGCCCGGGCCCCCCGGGGCCCCCCCCCCCCCCTGGATCCGCCACTGCCTATATCAGCTAGCTAGATTTAGGGGACATTATTACCTAAATCTAAATCAGGGAGGTGTTTCCCACCTCCCTGATCTAAATGAACAACATTTCGCTTACCATAAACATAGCAATACGTAAATACGGAAGTAAAGTAGTCACGTGATCGATGACGAAGGGACATTTGCTGGGCCAAAAATAGAGTTCATTGAAACCCTATCACGGATTAATTGTTCATGTTCACGACAGCTGCTGCATTTGTACGCATAATCCCAGAGATGGGATGGGTCTATTTGGAAGGCGTTTGTTCATGACATGATGAACAATTCATGTTTGTCAAAGTGTGGAGGTGAGAATGATCTTGATTTATGGTTTGGATCGACACTGTTCTTCTGAATCTGAGCTGACTGCACATTGACATTCATTCGCACAGTGGTGGATGCGATGTGAACTGTCAGTCGGTAAGTTGTCACCGGCCACTGACTGTAAATGTTACTGGCCCTGCTGGCATGGCTGCCTGCGGCCCGTGCAATTTGATGGCACATTGGAAATTTACGTTTTTGAGGCACAAGCCGCTTGCGCTGCTTTTTGAGCTACTGACTGTAGACTACTGTATATCATGTATATTATTGACTGTAATTGTAAATCTGATTATGTATCAAGTCTAAAATACCTGACTGCCTGATTACACACGTTACAGTATTAAGTAAATCATAAACAAACAGGAGAAAATGTTGTCGTTGATTGTTAGACTAGAACTCTATGATTGATTGTTTTTGATTGATTAAGCAAGATTTTGCAAGTAGTAATTTTCTTCACTCTTTCATGACATGCAAGCGCGTAGCCAGGATTTCATTTTAGGGGGGGCAGTAGTGAGCACGCGAAGCGTGCGAATCACTTACAGAGCGCGCATAGCGCGCTCCCTAGGGGGGAGGGTGCAGGGACGGGGGAGTTTCCCCCCTCCCTTGCGAAGCGTGAAAGCTTTGAGGTTTCAAATTTTAAGAGAAAGAAGACGATTTGTTGGACTGTTCGACTCTTAATCCTTATCTAAATTCAGTTTCTGTTGACGTTTCATTAGAGAAAGAAGACGATTCGTTGTACCGTCCTCGACTCTTAATCCTTTTTTTGTATCAAGTTCCCCTTCCTCCGCGAAAGCTGTAGCGCAGAAGCTCTGAAGTTTTATTAGATTATTAAAGAAAGAAGAGGATTCGTTGTACCATTCTCGATCGACTCTTAATCCTTGTCTGAATTCAGTTCCCCCCCCCTCCCCTCCCGTGGAACCTTTGACGTTTAATAAATTATTAGAGAATTAAGAAGACGATTTGTTGTACCGTTCAAGCGCGTACATGTAGCCAGGATTTCATTTTAGGGGGGGCAGTAGTGAGCACGCGAAGCGTTCGAATCACTTACAGAGCGCGCGTAGCGCGCTTCCTAGGGGGGAGGGTGCAGGGACGGGGGAGTTTCCCCCCTCCCTTGCGAAGCGTGAAAGCTTTTGTGGGAATATCTAATAACGTCTTTATACAAGACTATATATTTGCAACGTTGAAACGACGACAGGAAGTGAAAGTAAAACATAACCAAATCGTACTACCCTTTTGTGTCGATTCTCCTTTTGTCGTCTGAATAATACTACATGGTGGCAGCAGTATAAGTGAAGAACCATGGAAAGTTCTCGTCTACCATTGCCAGAAAGCTTTGATAAAGTTGCAGGCTTAAATCAAGCAGAACAATGGCCAAAATGGTCACGGCGGTTCGAGAGATATCGCGTCGCATCGGGCCTCGCATCCAAGCCAGACAGTGAGCAGGTTAGTACGCTACTCTATGCTATGGGTGAATGTGCCGATGATATTATCGTGTCTCTCAATGTGAAAGAGGAGACAGCAAAGTATGATGACGTGATCGCAACATTGAAGAAGTATTTCAATGTACGGAAAAACATTATTGTTGAAAGGGCAAAATTCAACAAACGAACACAACGCCCGGGAGAAAGTGTGGACACATTTATCAATGATTTGTACAGGCTAGCAGAGGACTGTGACTACGATAGACTTAAGGAGGGCTTGATAAGAGACAGAATTGTAGTTGGGGTGCTTGATGACTCCCTATCTGATCAACTACAGTCTAGAGAAGACCTAACTCTCTCAAAAGCAGTTCAATTGAGTAGACAGTCAGAAGCCCGGAAACAAAACAAGTCTGTTGTGAGGGGAGGTGCAGAGAGTGAGAGCCCTAACTCGGCCGTAAACTACGTAAGGCCTAAGAGCAAGGGAACGTACTCGAAGAAAACATCTCAAACTCCGCAGGGTAACTGTAAGTGGTGTGGAAGGCAGAATCATGCACGTGCCAGCTGTCCCGCAAAAGATGCAAAGTGCCATCAATGTGGAAAGATGGGCCACTTCCAGTCTGTGTGTCAAGCCAAACAACCAGAACAGGGAAAACAAGAGGCAGCAAAGCAAAAAATGGAAAGCTCGAGTCAGCGAAGTAGATGATTTCGATGACATTGATGTCCCCTTCCTTGGTGAAGTCAGCGAGAACGATCAGACGTACTGGAGTTCATCGATCCTCGTAGATGGGAATGAAACACACTTCAAGTTAGACACAGGAGCAGCCGTTACTGTGTTGTCTGATTCCACTCCATGGCTGAATAAACACATCATGAGACCAACAACCAAGAGGTTACGTGGTCCAGGAAGTACAGTCCTGACTGTAATAGGACAAATGACATCAACTCTCAGGCATAGAGATAAACAGATCAAGGAGACTCTCTATGTGGTCAAAGATCAGGAGTCTTCATTGCTGAGTAGGAAAGCGTGTAGAACCTTGAATCTAGTCCGCAGAGTGGAGGAAGTCGATTCTTGTGATGATGAAACTGCAAACTTCAAGGCTGAGTTCCCTCAACTTTTCACTGGTTTGGGGAAACTGAAGACAGCATACCACATCACGTTAACTTCAGATGCCAAGCCGATGTGCCTGTATACAGCCAGGAAAGTTCCTCATCCGCTTCTACCGAAGGTGAAGAAAGAACTAGAGTCCATGTTGGAGCAAAATGTGATCTCAAAAGTGACTGAGCCGACAAAGTGGTGTTCGGGGATGGTTCCAGTGTTGAAGCCCAGTGGTTCGGTGAGAATTTGTGTAGACCTTACATCTCTCAACAAAGCAGTTGAACGAGAGATTCATCCGATGTCTTCAGTCGATGAAAGTCTAGCAAAACTGGGAAAGAGCACAATCTTCACAAAACTGGACGCCAACAGCGGGTTTTGGCAAATTCCATTGGAGGATGAGTCAAAGCTACTGACAACCTTTGTCACTCCATTTGGGAGATTTTGCTTCAACCGATTGCCGTTCGGGATAACGTCAGCGCCAGAAGTCTTCCAGAGAGCGATGTCCACTATCCTTGAAGGACTTGACGGCGTGATTTGTCACATGGATGATGTGCTAGTCCATGGTGCAACACAAACAGAACATGACATCAGAGTACGAGCTGTTCTACAACGTCTGCAGGAAGCAGGTATCACACTAAATCAGGGAAAGTGTGAATTCTCCAAACAGAGTGTGAAGTTCTTAGGGCACTTCATCGACGACACTGGTGTCAAGGTCGATCCGAGCAAAACAAGAGCTATTCGAGATTTTCCAGTTCCTCGAAGCGTGAAAGAGCTACAGAGGTTCATGGGAATGGTGAACCAGGTGGGAAAGTTTCTCCCAGGATTAGCTGAGATCAACGAGCCCCTTCGTCAACTCCTGAAGAAAGACAATGTGTGGTGTTGGGGAGAAGCGCAGCAGAGATCTTTCACACAGATCAAAGAGATGATGGTCTCGACAGCAGTCTTAGCTCATTATGATCCAGAACTGCCAACAGTCATTGCAGCAGATGCATCCGGGACTGGAATGGGTGCAATCCTGTATCAAGTGCAGACTGATGGAAATCGTAGACCAGTGTGCTATGCATCTCGATCGCTTACCGAGACTGAGCAGAGGTATGCAGTGATTGAAAAAGAGGCACTGGCAGCTACTTGGGCGTGCGAGAGGTTCTCCGAGTATGTACTTGGTCTTCATTTCGAGGTGGAAACTGACCACAAGCCATTGGTCACACTTCTAAACTCGAAAGAACTTGTGAAAATGCCTCCACGACTCCAACGCTTCAGAATGAGAATGATGAGATTTGATGCAGAGACATTGTATGTTCCAGGAAAACAGCAGACATCCGCTGACGCCTTGTCACGAGCGCCAGTAGAGAGGCCAGGAATGGATGATGTCAACTTCGTAGATGAGGTTGAATCATATGCATCAACATCAGCCATCAACCTCCCAGTGACAATGCAGAGATTTGAGGAAATCAGAAATGCACAAAAAGCAGATGAAGTATGTGCAAAAATCAGAGACTACTGCGTTCAAGGATGGCCAGACTACATGCCACATAACCCGATCCTCAAACACTACTATGAGCAGAGAGGACACCTGAGTGTGGTAGAGGACTTGCTTATCTACGACGAGAGAATAGTCATTCCGAGAGCTCTGCGACTTGATATCCTTGAGAGGCTACATCAAGGACATCTGGGAATCACCAAATGCAGAGCCAGAGCCAGAGATTCAGTGTGGTGGCCAGGTCTATCAAAATCATTGGAGGAAATGATTTCAAGCTGCTTGACCTGTGCTATCCATCGCCAAGAGGTCCGCGAGCCTTTGATGAGCTCATCCTTTCCTTCAAGGCCATGGGAGCGTCTTGGAATGGACCTGTTCGAACTCAAAGGGAAATCGTTCCTGATAGTAGTTGACTACTACTCGAGGTGGATTGAGGTCAAACAACTCCAAGGTCAGTCAACAATGGCAGTGATTTCTTCGCTGAAGGAGATCTTTGCAGTCCATGGGATTCCAGACCTTGTGGTTTCAGACAATGGTCCACAGTTCGCCAACGAGAACTTCAGAAAGCTTGCTGAAGAGTATGGATTCGTCCATACAACCAGCTCTCCAAGATACCCACAAGCTAATGGTGAGGCTGAAAGAGGAGTTCGCACTGTGAAAGCGTTGCTGAAGAAGAACGACGACATCCAGTTAGCCCTTCTCAGCTATCGAGCGTCACCACTCCAAAACGGGTTAGCTCCTTGTGAACTTCTCATGGGGAGGAGATTGCAGACTCAGGTTCCTACTTTGCCGCACATGCTGCTGCCACGGGTACAACAGCCGGACCTGACGACTGTGAGAGAGAAAGAGGAGAAGTACAGGTCAGATCAAATGATGACCTACAACAGACGTCATGACTCACGTGAGCTTCTAGAGCTACAACCAGGAGATTCCGTGTGGATCCGTGATCAGTCTCGCTACGGGAAAGTCACCCAGAAAGCGCAACAACCACGGTCCTACCATGTCCAGACAGAACATGGGACAGTACGTCGTAATCGCCGTGCACTGATTGCTGTCCAAGGTCAACCCACCAAGACCAGAGTGCCGGAGTCATCCATGAGCAACGATCCAGAGAGACCTGACGATTCTGATGAAAGCGACTCAACCGGTTCCCAACGTAACCAGCAGATCAACCGGAAGCAGCCTGAGGGAGCCTCTACACCAACAGCTGCGACAGAGACGCGAACGCGATCTGGACGACTCGTGAAACCACCAAAGCGACTGTCCATGTAATGGGTTAAACTTAAATACCAAAATTGGGATTAACTTTGCAGGAACTGAAACTGAACAAGACTTTAAAGGTTTGGACAGTGTTTATTTGGGTTTAATAGTAAACTGGAATGGACTCGGGACTCGAAGAACACAATTAAGGAGAATATCCGTGAACTCTTAAACAGGATTATATTTCGGATTTTTATTGGATTTGAAACTATTTGGAAATCAATAAGAACTCTTGAACTGTTGATAATAAGCTTGGGGGGAGATGTGGGAATATCTAATAACGTCTTTATACAAGACTATATATTTGCAACGTTGAAACGACGACAGGAAGTGAAAGTAAAACATAACCAAATCGTACTACCCTTTTGTGTCCATTCTCCTTTTGTCGTCTGAATAATACTACAGCGTTTCAAATTTTAAGAGAAAGAAGACGATTTGTTGGACTGTTCTCGACTCTTAATCCTTATCTAAATTCAGTTTCTGTTGACGTTTCATTAGAGAAAGAAGACGATTCGTTGTACCGTCCTCGACTCTTAATCCTTTTTTTGTATCAAGTTCCCCTTCCTCCGCGAAAGCTGTAGCGCAGAAGCTCTGAAGTTTTATTAGATTATTAAAGAAAGAAGAAGATTCGTTGTACCATTCCCGATCGACTCTTAATCCTTGTCTGAATTCAGTTCCCCCCCCCCCTCCCCTCCCGTGGAACCTTTGACGTTTAATAAATTATTAGAGAATTAAGAAGACGATTTGTTGTACCATTCTCGACTCTTAATACTTATCTGAATTCAGTTCCCCCCTCCCCTCCTGCGCGGAAGCTTAGACGTTTCATTAAATTATTAGAGAAAGAAGACGATTCGTTGTACCGTTCTTGGCTCTTAATACCTTTTCTTCCTACGTCCTCTTCCTTTCTTCTTTTTTTCTCTCTTTTTTTTTTTTTTGGCCGGCGTTTTTTTGGGGGGGGCAACCGCCCCCACCGCCCCCCCCCCCTGGCTACGCGCCTGATGACATGAGACATGAGTTTATGAATCGATTTATAAACTCATCACTCATGAAATGAAAGCATTAAGCAGGGCTGTCAACTATGGGAAACTGCTTGGAGGGAGATTTTTTTTGAGAAAAATAGTGGGGGGGGGGGGGTAAGAGCATTTTTGTTTTGTCCAGGTTTTGAGGAAAATTTTCGCAACGACTCAGCCAGCTGCTGAATAAACGGGGGGTAAGACTAAGATCACATATTTTTTTTTTTTTTTGGGGGGGGGGGGGCTGGAGGTTTTTTCATAAACCGGGAGATTCTACATCGTTGGCGGGAGAGCAGGAGGAAGGCGTGGTGGCGGGAGTCTCCCTCCAAATGCGGGAGGGTTGACAGCCCTGGTGAAAGAGTGAAGAAAATGTGTTCTTGCATAATCAAAACACAAACCTTCATCTTGATTTACTTAGTCATAAAAATATCATTTTTTTCAATTATTATTTTTTCAATTATAGCAAGACGTCTTCCTTCAAAAAAATAGTTAAGTACCAGCGTACATTTACAATCAATGAACAGTAGGGGAGCTGGTCCGAGAATAAGGATTGTCTGCACAAACGAGGATTGTCTTCGTAAATGCGGACAGATACGTCCACAAAAATAAGGATCGTCCGCATTTCCGCTGACGATTCTGAATTACAATCCCCGTGTTGGCGATGCGATAAACGGATTTCGCATTTTGTCCACGTATACAAGGATATCCTCGTTTAAGAGGACGATCCTCATTCCCGGACCAACGCCCTTACTGATGACAATCATTTTATGTTGTGAATATTTTTTTTTAATTCTTTTTTCTTCCTAGTTACAATTCAATTCTGTCTGAGTGATGAATAATTCAGATATATTATGGGTACATCAACATTTTTATCTTTCTCTATTTACCTGCAGGTTCCTATAACACAACAGTAATTATCACACATAGTTGAAGTGCAAAGTACAGAGCCATGGAGGAGGCTGATGCCATGGAGCAAAACCCTCCAGGTGACCAGACTAATGATGAAAAACCTTCAGGAGTGTCGGATGATAACAAGACCAATGGTGAGAACAGTGAGACGATTGCCATGGATTCTGCTGAGCCAGAGGCACCCCTACCTGTAGCAGAGGATGGAAATGGTAAAACTTTAAACATGGAAAGTGAAACAGATAGAGTAGTATTGGAAGGAGAGGATGGTACATGTATATGTACAGAGAACACAAACCAAAGCAACAATGGAGAATCAAATTCGGTCCCAGACAAAATGACAATGGAAGGACAACTAGATTCATCAGAAGAAGCTAAATACACACTTCCAGATGTTCAATGTCCAGAAATATCTGTTGAAGAAAAGGGTACAGATGATTCAGAAAGCAATATATGTGAACATGCCAATCTTGGAGAGAAAGTAATTTCCAATGAAAACTCTGAAAAAGAAGAGACAGAACACGTAGAAACCAATCACACTAATAATAACAACATGAACTGCAATGGCATTAATGACAATGTGAGTGTTGGAAGTGATGAAGGGAGTAAAGATCAATCTAAGATCTCTGACCCTGGAAGTGATCCGCGTCCGAGTAGTGATACTCAGAGAAAAGGCTTGTTGCAGTCGGATCCTGTTTTCAGTGAAAGAATTAGCAGTGATGGAGGGAGCGTAGAAATAGCGGAAGAGGCGGAGGAGGAAGATTGCAGTGCCAGTGATCAGGTGAACGCGGACGACAGGATACTTCCACCTCTAGATGGTGGCGATAAATCTGAAAACAACATCCAACATTCCAAAGAAGTCACAGCATCTTCCTCTGTTACCATAGAAACCCTTGAATCTTCACCAGTAGTAGACAGTTGCATCCTCGTCCCCCACTCAGATGACTGCCAATCTACCCCACCTCAGACAAACAAAGAGCCAGCTCCTCATCCGCCAGGCCTTGCTCCCAATGAGCTCGAAGCAAGGTCGGATCAGTCTAGCAGCTCGGGGGTCACTAAGAGTGATTCCGAGACTGCCGTCGATGTAAAAACTGTCGGTGCCGTTGCAGTTCACAAAGATCTTCCAAGTAGTGAGACAAGGAATAGTGCTCAGGTTAACGGGGAGGGGCGTTTTGAGGGGGGTGATGACATCATCAAGATGAGGAGACTTGTGGAAGAGTGGAAGAAAAAGTACTGTCATGCTGAAGCAGAATTACAAAGGTAATACACATACATGTACATGTACATGTAGATCCTGTTAATGCTGCAGTTGTATTTTTTTTCATTAGCAAATTGCATCTTACTTCTATAATTTGTATTGAGATTTTAAAAATGAAATAATTAATAAAAGTTACATAATCAGTTTACAGAACTCTACATGTATGCACTTTGCCACATGTAACCATAGGCATGTACTCCTTTAAAATCTAATTGAACTAAAAAGCTCTAAAGTGGCAAGCCTCATAATTACATATCAAGACACTTTATTAGAGGTGTTGTGGTCTAGTGGATAAGTCATCCAACTGCAGATCACAAGGTGCAGGGTTCAAATCCCAGTCCGGCACTGATGTCCTTTGGCAAGATGTTAATCTACATTTGCCTTTTTTTCCCTTCATGATATACAGGGTGTACGTAGATAAAAAACTTAAATCTTGATTACTAAAGTTAGATAATCAAAGAACTTCAAAAGAACATCAAAGAGAGAGAGAAAGAGAGAGAGTGAGAAAAGAAGAAGAATTGTGTACAATGTAGATGTCATGGTATAGTAATTCATTCACATAACTCTCAAGTGGTTGAGGGTCCAACCCCAGTGTGACACTGTAAGACATTACTCTTTTCTATGGATGCAGATTTATACAAGATGTAGCATGGTAGATATACAGTAGGTTAATGTAATACAGTATTATGTAACGAATTGAAAGACACAGGATGCATACACTCAATTAAACATTTTTAGATTCATGAGAAGTAACCCTTTTTTTGTTTTTGGTATTTTACTTTCCTTTCCTCAAAGCCTCCAAGCCACTGCTCATGCCAAAGCAGATCAACAAGACAGTTTGAAAGAGGAACGAGCAAAGGCGGCGAAGGAAATCAAGAAAGAGACAGCGGCAGTCAGGAAAGTACACATTCTCAGGATACAGGAGGTGAGTTATCTGCACAGGCTGTTCACCAGCAATTTGTTTAGGCCTACTATATAGATACAAACGGAGCGTAATATGGCTCTGCCCACGAATGGCATCCCAATGGGTTGTATTCAGATGACGCATACATGTACATGTATATATACTGTATGCTCCTGCGAGAATTGCTCCTTGGTGAATAGAGTACCGAAGGGCTAACGTCATATTCGCTTGTCCAGTTTACTGATTCTAAACGACAGAGCTTAAGCATGAGGTTCACCCCAAAATAATTCAAGCATCGACCTGGAGCAAGGTAAATTCAGTGTTTGGGGCCTGTGTGATCACGACGCCATTGTTTAGCACAAAATTATCTGGAAACAGCAACCATGACAACTTGGCCAGTATGACGTCACACTTCGGTACTCTATACCTTTCGCACACTAATTCCTAAGTTAAATCATTGACCCAACACTATACCTGTAATTACATTTATGTAACCTTTAATAACCCTAATCCTAACCCTTAAACCTAAAACCCTATTGGAAGGTTTTTGCCACCCTAACCCTAACTATGTACATTTGATGTAATAAAGCCGGAGCAATTGTTGGATGTTGCGGTTTTTGGAGATAAAGTCATTTTTCCACATTGGAAGTACAGCTGCGTGCATTGGCAGATGCATTTTATGGAGGTGTTGCGGTATAGTGGTTCATTCACTTGACTCTCAATTCAATCGAGAGTTTGAATTCCAGCCTGGCATTAGCATCCTTTGGCAAGGCATTAATCCACTTTTTCCACTCTCCACACAGGTGTTAAATAGGTATCCGGTAGGATGTGAGAGTCGTTGTAGTTTGCTCAGCGTTGTGATCGTCTGTAAAATTGCGCCTTGCTGGAATGCTCCCCAGGGAGTGGAGACTGTGCATATGTGTACATTGTGTGTAGGCAAGCCTGAATCTAATGACTTGGGTAATCTGTAACGCACTTGGAGACATTGTTGACAGTACATGTACTGTACATGTATGAAGCTCTACATAAAAACCAAGAGGGTTAATTGTTAGTCATGCTTGGAGAATTTGCTTTTCGTATTTGGGTTCAAAGTCCCCCACTTTGTGTTAATTAATCAAGGGTATTATGCACTGTTTACTATGTTTAGAACCCTATATCTGCTTTTTCTTCAGAAAAGGAAAGACCAGTTTTATAATTATATGTTAGTGTGCAGTGTGTTTTAACCTAATGGTAGTAATGGAAATGATCTCGGTTTTGTGTGTTATTCGTGCGTTGTGTTGAAAATAGGTTTAAAATTCAGGTATGCAGGATAAACAAATTGAGGTTGATTTGCATATTCTAGCTGTAAACAAATTTTAAATTTTGGTGATTGGTGATTGGTACATGTACAGTTGTACCCTTTAACTGTGATACCGGTACTGTAAAGTTTTGTATTGAAGGGATACTGTACTATAGTGATGCATTGAAAAATAGTGATAGACATCATGATAATATAGAGAGTGTACATGTACATGTACATGACTTTGCAGGTTATACATCTAGGCCCCACTGTACAGAGGTGTACTGACCATGAATAAAGAGAGAATAACAGATCAATAATCATACAAAATCTTGTACCCATGTCCGATGTGTGTACTCAGTTCCTACAGTGTACACATGTACATGTACACTGTATGCACAATATGAACGTACATGTACATGTTTGTATATACAGTAGACAGTAAATGTAGTTTGTACATGTACTACATGTATGAACTAAAAAAGATGACAACTTCACAAACGATTGTTTTAAATACACATGTACAGGGGATGGAGTCAGCTCTAATCCTATTTTTAATTGTATTTATAATTTAATAATTTCTAAGTATTTTTTTAATTGAATTGAATTGAATTGCCATTTATTTTCCATGCATTCAGGAAATTATTATTTCACTGGTTTTACTGTACATGTGCATAATACAAGAAAAAAAATACACATTACAATAATAGCAACGGCACATCATCACAAACATAATAAGTGTTACTTTGTTTTATTATTTATGTACTGTACATGTATGTTTAACAGCACAATTAACTTCATTCATGTCAAAACAATACCCCATATTAAAAAGAAGGTACACACTGTAGGTCAAAATATATTTTTTTTTAAAGAAGAAGGAATAAAAAAAGAAGCATCAAACAAACAAACAAACAACAACAGTAACATAACAGGAAATAAAAGCCTGTCCACTTCAAATCCCTGTGTTCAATTTCACCTGATTTTTACTTGAAGACACTTGACATAAAAAAGAGATGACATTTGATATTTGATACAATTCATGCCCATTCACTGGTGTACATGTGTATAAACTGTATTGTAATGAAAAACTGACTGAACTCTACAAGTAATATTTATATAAACAATATTAGCAAGTGCAATGTTAGCCTATTTTGACATTGTACATGTACATACAGTACATGTAAATATAAGCTTGTTTTCATTATTCCAAATATTTCATAATTTTATAGTCTTATCCAGGGGAATGGTCTCATCACAACTAGCAGTGAAGTAAAGATGCAAATGGTGGGTGGGTGGGGTATATCTCCTTTGTTCCGAGCAGACTGCATTGTATATGGCTTTTCCTTAAAGTAGCCTGATATTTGGACAGTACGTTAGCTGGCTAATTTGCGGGTGAAGAGTCTGAAGACAGTAAGACACACTCAAATTATATCTTGTCTGATGCTAAAGCCACATGTACCTACATTCCCTTTTTAAAGCAGTGGTTGCTAAGCCTGGGCTAATGGAAAAGGAGAACATCAAATTATACTTCACTCTGACTTATTTTGTTCACTTTGAGAAGCGCTCATAACCTGTTGACTGATGTATGCATTGGGTTTATATCTCAAGTTTGATCTTGTCTAGCTGGGCTAGCTAATTGAGAATGAAGATACACTGTTATAAATATGAGATTCATTAACACCTTTGCCTTTTTTCACACGTTGGAGATCCACAGGCTTTAATTGTTTCAAAGTAAATATAGCCTGTTGATGCATATTTGGAAAGATCAAACTCTGTATGTGTAGTGTTTGCCAAAAAGATTTGTGTGAACTTTAAAAGAATAACTGAAGTTAATCAATGATTTCATCTCTAGACCAGACATGTTTAGGCATTGCACAATTACATGTAAGCACAGAGCATTATGATATTCAACATTTACATGTATAAGCCTAGTGTAGATGTAAATGTGGAGGTTTTCTTTAAAATTTTATGTCAGAGTAACTTTGCAACTTTCAGAACTGTGCATTGTACTATTTAATAAAGATTGAACAACATAAAAGTTAAAGCAACCAGTGCTAGATTAAACTTGAGAATCCAGTTGTATTTGTGTATTGTACTATGCTCAAGTTCACCTCTAACATGTTTACATGTACAGTGTATAGTAGAGCAGGTTATGAGCATGATGAGTCAAATAAATAATAGTAGTAGAAGTACATGTAGTACTACATGTACACTGTACACCCTGTACATACAGTAAACAGGCCTGCTACATAAAGTACATACATTGGTAGGCCTACAGTTTTTTAACATGACCATTTGTATTCCTTTTGCGAAAAAATTGTCTGTACATGTACAGGTACTGTACATGTATGTGTCATTGATTTTGTATCAAATATGTTTTTGTTTTTGTTTTGCTAAATAACCTTTTTTGAGGGTTAAATATCCTTTACATTGTAAGATACAAAATATGATTTGGCAATTGAGCACAAACAGCTCCACTATAACAACTACATGTATAACATGCTCCATATTACGTGTATAAGCCTACAGTATATTGTGCACACAAACGTTTGTGGACTAATATTACACTGTACATGTACATGTGGTAATGGAAATATGGTAAATTGATCTTTCATGGAAATCTAATTTAGCTAATATACATGTAGGTATCAATTAGGGATCACTTACAATGTATGTAAGTGTTGAATCAACAAGGTTTGCAAATATAGCAATATCTGGTTTCACTTTCAGTAATTAAGAGAAGGTGATGGGCGATGATATATTAAAAATATCAACATGATCACTCAGTGGTAGCAGGTCCGAATACTCCAAAAACAATTTAATACTTTCGTAACTAATAAATTCTCTTGATTAGAATTTGATTGAGGGGCAGAACATCGTTGATAGTGTTTAATCTAGTGATACAAAGATACAAAAAATAAATCTGTGCAAGCCTCCTGCATTTAAATATTTCTACAATTACTTTTCAATGATAATTATGATATGGGAATGATGTACATGTACATGTACATGTACAGTGTACATGTAGAACAGTGAAAAGTACTTTTCAAAGTAGTGATTTACATGTAATAATTAATTAATTAATTTAGCAAGGTTGATTGATCTGCATCCGAATATAAATTTGATGGATATGTTGATAATGTCTGGAAAAAATATCAGAAAAAATGTCATACAATGTACATGTGTACATGTAGATGTACAGTGTACCTGTATTTTTTAAGTATTCAAAAACATATTACAGTCAAACCTGTCTACAGCGACCACCCAAGGGAAACACAAAAAGTGGTCTTTGTAGACAGGTTCCTTTAGTACCGATACATGTTTCAATGAGAAAATATTTTCAAGGGAAACAAAAAAATGTGCTTGTTGTAGACAGGTAGTCTTTGTAGACATGTGGTCACTAAAGCAGGTTTGACTGTACTATGTATTTCCTTATCTTCTAGTTCTATGACATGATGTGCATTTACTTGTCTCATACCCTCTCATACTGCATGTACATGTACATGTGTCACAGGCATTTTTTTTTTTACAGTGTATGCAGTAAGTAATTGTATATCTACAAAAATCAATTTATTTATTTTTCATTTCATTTTCTGTCCATCAGCTTGAGAAAGAAGCCGAGCAGAGGAAGAAGGAGATTGCAGCCGCCAGGGATCGGCAAATATCACATGACTCAGCCGCCAAGAAAGCCATCAACCAATTACAACATGAGATGGTGCAAAGAGTCGACCAGGTACAGTGTACATGTATAAACAATGGTTATTCTTTTTTTATGTACTACAGGTATGTATATCTTTTGTCATGTGTAAATTTGCAATCTTCGTTTGTTATATATTTGTAAAAAAGAAAAAGAAAATCAAACAGAAATAAATAAATCAAATCAAATCAAATGTCTGTCCTTATACTTTTTTTCTTCAAATTTAATTGTCGCTGTTGTCAAAAACAAGACATACACCTGTACTAACTTTCATTTTCAAATTTCCTTGTGAGAGAAAAATGTGCAAGCTCCGATGATTAGAGCTATATACTTTCTTTTTTGATAAATCAGAATCATGGGAAATGGTGGAAATAGCTTCACCTGAATAAAACATTGAAGAATTATGTCAATTGAAATTCAAACCT
Source organism: Strongylocentrotus droebachiensis (assembly GCA_035222895.1). Taxonomy (NCBI): domain Eukaryota; kingdom Metazoa; phylum Echinodermata; class Echinoidea; order Camarodonta; family Strongylocentrotidae; genus Strongylocentrotus; species Strongylocentrotus droebachiensis. The sequence continues at coordinate 44,624 of JAVYIG010010716.1, forward strand.
TGTTTTGTACATATTATATACATGTACAGTATATGTTATGTACATGTTATTTCAGTGTATTGATTTTTCGAATAAAAGTGTTCTTTTGTCAACGGGACATTTTCTTCCTACTTTTAAAATGAAATAAATGGCCTTTCAAAGGTCAGTTGTAAGTCATGGTTGTAAATCTCAGTCCATAGGAAGTGACTCATCTGAAGAGTCAACTCTAGGCATGTCCTCATCAGCTCAAGTTTGCCAAATAACCCGCTATTTTAACTATCCCGATCCCAAATTATCCAGCTATTTTGCGTCTTCATCAGCCCGCAGTTGCAATTAGCGGGATATTTGGTCGAGAAAATATCTCTAGAAATATTGGTCTTGTTTGCTAAATATCCCGCTATTTAGGAAATAGTGGGCTAATTTACGCCTGTCTGAGCTAGTTTATGATGAGTGTATCGGTCTCGAGACGCAATTTTGAGCTTCGGGATAATATCCTGAGGTCTGAAAATAGCGGATTATTTGGCAAACTGGAGAAGATAAGGCCAGGCCTAATGTGTCTAATTGAATGAGATGCATCTCTTACATTTTTGTTTTTATTCAACCTTTGATGGACAAGAGTACTACACACAGGTGTACGTAAATAGACCTCATTTTATTCTAATTTTGTATGTACCTTCAGGTGAAGCGTATGTACGAAGATTCTGTGAAGGAGAAGGAGAACATGGTCATCCCATATGCCAAGAGTGAGAAGGAGAACGCTACAAGATTGATAGCAAGATAGTTTTTGTTTATTTCAATAGGAAACAATTATATTTGTGTCTGTCTTATATTTCCCCCTTCCCTTGCCTTTGTGCCTTCAGGTGAAGCGTATGTACGAAGACGCCGTGAAGGATAAGGAGAACATGGTCATCCGATATGCCAAGAGTGAGAAGGAGAACCTGGACTTGAAGAAGGCCAAGGAGGCGCTAGACAAGAAAGGTCGAGATGCAGGTCATGGGTTAGAGGTCATCGCGACACACAATAAACAACTCAAAGCAGAGCGGACCAGACTCATTGGGGATCTGGATGCAAAGGTAAACAGGAATGTTTCACAAAGATCCTATTAGATGAACTTATCTCTAAAGTTGGACTTAACAGTTATGGAAAGCTGTTGGCATCCTTGAAAATATTTTGTGAAAGTTATTTTAAAAGGCATAAAATGTTATTACCTGTAAATTCAAATCATTCCTATTTTCTATTATCATGGGAGATTTCATGTTCTTGATGTGGAATTTAGGAAAAGCCTAAAATGCTTGAATTTTGCTTTTGAATAGATTTCATTATAAGGCTACAAATGGCTCTCCATAATATTTAAGTCCAACTGAGAGTTAATAAAGTTCGACCTAGAATCTTTGTGAAACACCTCCCTGATCTGTAGATTAGATATGATGGGAATGTAAGATATGATCTTATTTCTGAGGAACTAATAAATGTAAACAATGCCACACAATGGATTTTAATCTATTCCAAAGGTCTCAAATTCTTAAATTACAACAATATTGCTTTCCATTGTGTTTGCTGTGATTGACCTCTAGTGCCAGACTGAAATGAACAAAACCTTTCAGCTATGAGGTATTTTGGAGTATCGGTATCAACAAATTTGATAGGATTAGGAATGAATTGTTGCTGGGAAGACAATATACTGGAAACTGTCCAAGATCCATAATATTACACCAAACGAGTTGAAAGTGATACATGTATAGACTGCAAGACAACCAAGAAAACAAATGAAGAGTTCAACGACTCCTAATGTGTGTGCAGTAGTAATTCCATTTCAGAATATGGGTTGTGAATTTAGGCAATCTTGGTTGTTGTTGTTGTTTTTTACGAGGGGGTGGTGGGGGGGGGGAGAGGATGTCAAAATGACAATCCATTGGGATTCTGAGGTATCTTTCTTTATCCTTTGATAACAATTTCCACTGTTCTACCCGTCTTGTTTCAAGATACTAGGAAAATAATCACTAGACTACAATCTCCTAGACAAGTTCCCCCCGAGAAATCTACATCTTAGGATAACTATATGTACCGCTACTCTAGGGGACAGTTTTCTTACAATTAAAAGAAAAGAATACTGTAGGGGAATGCACTCGGGAGGGATAGAAACATGCCAAAATTGTAAGACTACAGCAGTTATCATGGAAAGACTTTTTGCAAGTCATTAAATTTAGTGTTCTGTGAGTTATGATTTAATTAGTGATTAGTTTGTATTATATACTAATCACTCCTACATGTAGATCCCAATCAAATGCTTTGTCACACGCGAATAACGGCCTTTTCATACAGGGTTAAAATTCATCGTATCTAGGGCTGATTACTTTAAAGGAAATTTTCCGTTTGTGAACGTTGTTTATATGATGTTCGGACAGATACCAATTCTGGATATATACGCCGGTCAGAACAGGCTGCAGATACAAAGTCCATATGTAGAGAGTAGAGAGCAAGACATTTTGAGTGTGAACAGATATACGTCCTTAACTGGGCGGAGCTAAGACCGGACACTGCTCAGAGCAGTGAATCTCGAACAACCGCATCAAAATTGTCTGTGTGTGAATGATGTTGTATCTAAAGCTGATTAGTTTAAAGCTCTTTAAACTAATCAGCTTTTAAGAATTTTTATCGCTGTGTGAAAAGGCTGCTTGTGTGATTCATTTACCGAGATTATCCCATGCTTTTTCTTAAATTTGTAATGTATAGATGATCATTTTTGTTCTCATTTCTTTGTAGGACATGGAGATTACCAAATTGCAGAAGGAGAAGGAGGAGATGGAGGATGACGTCTCGTCGGTAGGGATCAAGGTCAAATGGGCTCAGAATAAACTCAAGACAGAGCTAGAAAGTCATAAGGTATTGAACTGTCAGCGGTGAATTTATGTTCATTTACCATGCACTCAATCGTATGTTACATTTGACTCGCATTCAATTGATTAGCATGATTTTCAATAATGCAGAAATACAATGGTACATTTGTAACGTGTTAATCTTTAGATGTACATGTACATGTATTATAATTAAATGAACAAATTATGAACATTCACTTTTGTCAAAAAAAGGGAAAAAGAAAGAAATTCTCAAAAACTAAAACAACAGCAACAAAAAACAAGGTGATGAAGAATAATATTAATCTAAAACTTCAACCTCTCATTTGCTTGTAACTTTATTTTAAGGGAAAAGGTAACTTTCTTCCCCTTATCGTCTAATATTGAATGAATTCAATTGGAATATATCTACATTTGCCATTTTCCACCCAGGTGTAGTAAATGGGTACCCGGTAGGAAGAAATTCCTTGAATGCTTGAGCGCCTTATCATGGTAGCCTGGCTCAAGCCGGGGTAATAACATAATTGCATGGCCCTCGGGAGAACAGTATTCATACTGATGAGGCTTCGTTGGGTAAAGATGGTCATGCGATTGCATTGTGAAAGAAAAGATGTGGAATGGATCAGAAAAAGGTAAAGTAACAAACACTGTACACAGAAAGATGTATATGGGACTACACAAATGGTGTCGGGCCTACTTACCTTGATTTCCTTATCTTTCTATGCTCATTACTCAGCCAGTATTCATTTTCTACCAAAATTGTTTGACAAATGACATTTATTTGTAACCTTGACCATTCAGTGTAAGTTTTGTTTGATTCTGTGAGAATTCATTTTCTTTTTTTACCAGAACTCAAGTTTATCTTTAATATTTTGTTTCATTTCGTGTAAAAGGAAACAAAGGTGAAGCTGTCCAAGACTGAGCAGAGACTTCAGGAGGCCAAGGAAGAGACTGAACAGATCAGGAAGAACTGCCAGGAGATGATTTGTACTTACCAGGTATGAACAAGCAATCGCCAATTTCCCTGGCAACCGACATCAGTGTTTAACAGGACCTCCATGTTTAATATTTCAAACCAAAACAAAATGCAGTGAAAACCGCTTTAGTGGCTGTCTGTAAAGAAACTCCTTGTCTATTGAGACCTTTACTGCCATGAGATGATTCGTACTTACCAGGTATGAAAAAGCAATTGCCAATTTCCCTGGCAACCGACATCAGTGTTTAATAGGACCTCCATGTTTAATTATTTAAACCAAAACAAAATACAGTGAAAACTGCTTTAGTGGCTGTCTGTATTAAGAAACTCCTTGTCTATTGAGACCTTTTTTTCTTCTATATTTTAATCAGTATTTCTGATTGAAACATTTACCGAAGTCACCCAAAGATCGTGCAATCATTAGATTTGATGTTAAACAAAAGTTTCTTCATGTATACCGGTATGTTGATGATGTATGTCAGTGTGATCATTTTTTTAAAACTATTTTGATCTTTTTTCCCCCAGGAATCTGAGGAGATCCGATCTAATTCTCTGGACATACAACTCAAGGAGAAGGAAGAGGAACTCAAAATACACTATCAAGAAAAAGAGGACCATATGGAGGTACTTCTAACCCTAAAATCACAGAATATAAAGAAAAGAGCCTCATGATATTTGAACGACCCCTCTTACTCTTAAAGGTGAAGTCCACCCTGATACTAAGTTAATTTTAATGAAGCAGAACGACGAGAGGAGCAGGCCGCTGAAAGTTTGAGTAAAATCTGATTAAAAATAAGAAAGTTATGAATTTTACAACACAAATTGGCAGCTCTTTGATGTGTACCGTTCCCTCCCATTTGCTCTGTACTAAAACAAATCTGAAATTTCTATTTTCCCTAAAGAAAATTTCAATCATACATGCACCCTAATTATTATTATTGCAAGTATGTTTCTATACAACCCCTGTATGAAGCAATCTATCTCGTCACCAAAACCCAAGAAAATGAATGTTTATGACATTTCTGCACAGAGAAAATTGGAGAGGACCTCGCAAGATACCTCATGGTTTTGCCAGTCATTTTTGATAAAATACAACTACAAAAATTCATAACTTTCTCATTCTTCATCTGATTTTGCTCAAGCTCTCACTGACCTGTTTCTCTCATTGTTTCTGCTTCTATTAAAACCAAATTAATATCATGGTAGGCTTCCCGTCATCAGGGTAGGCTTCCCGTCTAAGAAGAGGTAAGGTATATACATCCTCTGGGGGCTGACAATGTATTTTGTGTGTATCGACCTCCTACAAGATGTTTCGTGTGATGATATGTTGTATACTTTTATTAATCGATTTAAAAAATAAATCAGAATGTCGATTGTGCTTTAATTATTTAAGCCTATACAATATCTGTGGGTTTTCTGCTTTGTTTAATGAGGTTTAGATGCTTTTTCAGATTTAGGCATTATATAACATACATGTATTTCATAGAAAGAGTTAGTTCATCAAGATGTGTTATAATTTCTTCTCAACTCGTTGTGTTCCACATCATCTTTTTGATGCAACAATTCCACATATTTTGAGATGTGTGTATTTCAAGGTCTCACATTAAAATCCTGAAAAAGACTCATTAGATGTTGAATTATTAATACCATGGGTTAATCCTAACTGTGATAACGATCATTGAATATGGTAAAATCGCACATGCTTCCAATAATTTGAACCAAATTCATGACCCCATACCAAAACTTTGTATTACCTTTAACATATTACTATGCTTCCATTTACTCCATACCCAGTTTCATAACACACGTTTGAAGGAGCTGACTTCACTGAAGAAGTCTCATCACGATACGTTAGCAGAGCTGGATTCATTGAAAGTCAAGGTAAATGATACTTCTGTTGCACTGACATCCATGTTGTGATGAACGTGAAATTTACTACTAGTCGCTCTCCTTAATCTAAGTGTAATTTATGATTATGAAATAATGATTAGAATGATAGAGAAATTTCCCATAGACTATGATGCAAAATTCATAGGATATCAGTGAAATGAACTATCAGGAATATATATATGAGAGCAATTGCATATCAATAACTTAAAAACTTCCTGTTGAATTGATAGATTTATAAAATAAGTCACTTTTGTACTAAAACTGTGAATATGTAGGATTCTGCTGTTTGAAGAACTAAATTTATACCTTATTGTGCATACCGGAATTAGATATTTTACTGTGGTATTCTTCAATGTATTATCTTTCAACTGGGCAAGAAAAGAATGAAGAAAAACATCATCAAAAGAAAATGAATTTTGGCGCACTTTGTGGTTCCTCCCTTGCCCACTGTGCGTCGGTCCCCTGGTTGCTTACTTACAAGCATGTACATGCTTTCTTAACAGCAGGCATCATCTAACAAATTCTGTTAACCATGCATTTGTTCCTTCAGGCTACATGTCTTGAAGATGAGAGACTGCACACAGAGGGTCTTCTGGCCCAATTCAAAGGTCTTCTCAACTCACAGAAGGAAGAGAATCGGAAACTCACCAGACAGATGGATGATCTCAAGTCAATCAAGAGAAAACTAGATGAGTAAGTTAGACCCTGCATTTACAGTCAAACATGGGCCCTCTGTCTTAAAAATTCTTATCATGAACAAGTTAGAATCACTGTTATAAGCTACTGAAATCGTGGCATTCGATTGGCTGAGAGCAAAGTTGTCATAAATGATGAGCATTTGTTATTGATAGCAAGTTTTTTGAAACAGGGCCCAGATTTTAATGCCGTATCCTCATTAATTTTGCACGCAAGGCATTATTTCACTTTCATTATTGCCTGCGCTAATTTGGCCTCTAGAGCCAATGCGGCAGTAAGTTTAATAACACAATCAGTGTTTGCGCTGTATATTTTGCAGTTGTTTTTGTACAATGTCACTCCCACACAGAGTGTCAAAGACATTCACATTGGGCAAATGATGCCTGGTATGCAACAGTAATGATAATGATAATAATAATAATGTATGAGATTTGTAAGGCACCAAACCCACTTGAAATCAAATGCTCAATGCGCACTTTGTAAGAAACAATAACAAATAAAATATGTCACATAAAAGCATCTCGCAAGATTTCACAGGATAATCAAGTTCTCAAAAAGGAAAGGGTATGATCTTTTGAATGCTACATAATGATAATAATAATATTAGATATTTATATAGCGCACATATCCACCCTGCAAGGTGCTCAAAGCGCTCCAATATTACCCGCGCTCCAAAATTACCCCGGCCCCCGGCTCTGCTAGGCTACCGATTTGGGAGCTTACTGGCTTCGTCTCATTTTCCGAGTTTTCTTTTCCCTTTAATCACTCAAGGCAAAACTTTTACAAAATATTTTCTAAGATTTTAACGGCTTTCCATAATTGTTAAGTCCAACTTAGAGATAAGTTCATCTTTGTGAAACATTCCCACTACCCCCTTCTTCTTCCTACAGGTCCAAGGAGAACGTGGGGTTGTTGGAGAAGACGATTGCCTCCAGGAAAGAGGATGAGAAGGACCTGGAGTCAGAGCTGGAGAGGAGCAGGGACAAGGAGTCGGAGCTCCTGCAGTTCACAGAGAGGATGACCACCAAGAATGCGAGTCTTCATTCGGATAATAACGTACTCAGTGCAAAGGTAACCGTCATGATGGAAGAAAAAAAAATGTGGACTTCATATTATAGTTTCTTCTGATATAGCATGCATGTCTATCACACCTTATCACTTCTGTGGGTGTTTCACAAAGACTAAGATCAATTTTAAGTTGGTCTTAACTATGGCTGGCCATTCAGGCCGCTCTTTTCTCTCACCGTTTACTGGATTGAGCCTCAAGTGAATGATACACTATACCACGACTCGCCCACAAAATCTCTATGTAGAATAATGCACAATTATTGGAATAAATAATGACAGACCTTGTATACCCCTATCATTGCAGACACAGGACCATTTGGTGACGTAAACTCACCCATACTCTTATCCCTTTTTTTTGCTTTAACATTCTTAATACAGCAACTTCATGAGCCTCCCTCTAGTGTGCAGGAGTTCACTTTGTCATTGCTTTTTAAATCTGTGCCTTTATTTATTTTCATTTTGTCAGGTTGATAAGCTAACTGAAGAATGCAGAAACCTGACTTCAGAATTGGAAGAAGCAAAGTCACAAGTCTCACAGTTGGTAAGCGGAACTGTCTTCTTTCATTCCTTGCTGTATCATGGTATGACTTTGTGGAAAATTAGGAAGTAAAAAATCAATTATTTCTTTGTTCATTTACTTCTCTGTTTATTGGTCTCTTTACTTTTGTAAGCAGTACTTGTCTCATATTGTACAAATATAATTGGTTAAAAAAACACTTATATCTACAGCAATGTACAAGTGTATACAATGTTGAATAATGACCTAAATTTATAGAAGTCTCCAAAGTTGGTCCTTCTATACAGGTGGTTGTTAAAGCAGGTTTCACTATACATGTAAGATCTAACGCTGTACTTGACCACACAAGATTCAACTTTAGTCGCATTCCATTTATTATTGCGTATAGACTGCAGACCTGAATCAAGAGAAGCAGTACCGTGAGAGAGAGGCAGCCCTGCTGTCGGCTCGGCTCAGCGAGAAGACCAAGACTCTGGATCAGGTCAAAGTTCAACTAGACGATGCCAAAGATGAGACGAAGACACTCAAGAGAAAAAATGCTGCAAATCTCAAGGTGTGTTTGATGTTTTTAACATTTAGGTCTACTGTCCTGGGGAGTGTTTCACAAAGACTAAGATTGACTTTCACTTGGACTGAACTATGGCAGGCCGTTCATGCCACTAGTTCCTCTAACCATTCCTGGCATTGGTTTCTCAAATCATGGTCACAAATCTAAAGATGAAGGGTTGTGTTGAGAGTTGACCCTAATAAGGCCGGGGGGGGGGGCCATTATGGCCCCCCCCCCTCCACGATGGATGGCGCCTCGCCGCTCGCTGACTTTTTTCTTTAGAGTCTTGCGCATCTTTAAAAAAAAAAAAAAAAAAAATCGGACCTATAGTTACAAGGTCACGTGACCTTTTGTCTTTGCATGTCAGCCCGAAAATCGCTCATTTTTGTGATTTGTGTACAAAACATATGGAAATGTCATTTTTCCTAAAAATAGATCAAACATTGGTTATTGGGTCCTGTTTAAAGTTTAGGTGGTTGTTTTGGGTGTCAAAATAGTTGAATTGTAGGAAAAAATGAAAAAACAAAAAAAACAATAACATACATAAGTTAAAAAAACAATGAAATAATGCTAAATATATTACTCATTGCGGATATAGTATCGAAAATAATATCGCTAGTGATATTCGTTTGTCTCGCAATGTGGTCAATAAGGAATCTAAAAGATCACAACGTTTCGTATGCTACTGCGATACTTCGTCAGGTGATAAAAACTACTGTAAGCAAGGGTCTTTTATACTCTACGGGAGGACCGTGCGGCCTGGTGATTGGTCGATCACCGTGTGCGTCGACCAATAGGCATTGTGCGTTATTGTTCCAATTATCGATTGAATTATGGACCGCTCCGCACGGTCCTCCCGTTGAGTATAAAAGACCCTTACAGTAGTTTTTATCACCTGCCGAAGTATCGCAGTAGCATACGAAACGTCGTGATCTTTTAGATTCCTTATTGACCACATTGCGAGACAAACGAATATCACTAGCGATATTATTTTCGAAACAATGAAATACATAAGAAATTATCAAAACAAGAGATAACATAAGGAATAAGCTGGCTCTTCCAATTTTTTTTGTCGTATAATGGTTCCAAATGGTCTAATGAATATATGTAGTGAAAAAGAATGCTTAAATATGAATAATATATGATTTATGGGTAAAAATGTGATTTTATGACGTTATTTGCATAAATTACCATAAATATGCAAATGAGTGATTTTTTTCAAAAAATTGAAATTATCACATTGTTCTATACACTTCACTTGACATGCGTGCTAATTTTCGCGGAGATCGGCCGTTTAACGGCTGAGATTTTAGGGGGGGGCCATACCCAACTAACAATTGGACGTTTTCTGAACGTTCTAAAAACGTTCCAAGTTGGTTTTTGGACGTTTTGTGAAAACGTTTTTTGGACGTCAAAATGTGGTAGGTTTTCGACGTATTTAAAACGTTTTATTGGACGTTTTAAAAACGTGTTTTAAACGTTAAAAGAACCAAAAAAAAACCTTTAAAAACCTTTCAGACATTCGAAAAGTCCAAAAACCTTTTGAAAACGTTCTAAATATATTGTTGACGTTGTTAAAAACGTTTGGAACGTTCTTAAAACGTTTTTAAAACGTTAAAATGCACTACAAACGTTTTAAGAACGTCTAGAAAACCTTTTAAAACACGTCTGGAACGTTTATAAAACATTTTCTAAACGTCCAAAAGTTCTACAAACGTTTAAAAAACCTTTTAAAACACGTCTGGAACGTTTATAGAACGTTTTCTAAACGTCCAAATGGTCTACAAACGTTTTAAGAACGTTTAAAAAACCTTTTAAAACACGTCTAAAACGTTCATAAAACGTTTTAGGAGATTGTTCAGAAAACCTTTATAGAATGTCTGAAAATGTCTCGGGCGTTGAAAGAATGCGCAACAAACATTTAAGAACGTCCTGCAAAAGTGTTAAGAATGTTCAACAAATACAAATGGTACATGAAATAAATACTGGGTCACACATTTGATCGATTTCAGGATTTTATTATCAAACATAAATAAATGTTCAAAGACTTGGTAATAATAGTACATGTATTTCAAGGTTACTTATAAAAAGATACAATGTTCTCTGTAGGTTTCCGTGGTGATAAAGTATTCACAACTGAAAGTTTTCATAACACCATGTGGTATACGAACATCCAATAGACGTCTATTTCAGGCTGGTGATAGACAAGTGATATCACAAGGAGAAAATCTAGAGAAATACGGTTGAAAAATTGGCGTAAAATAGACTTAAATAAGATTATAAACAGCCAACAGAAATTTGGTTGGGATGGTCCATTTGAAACCACAGATACAATGGTTATTTACAAGAAAAACATGTACAAGATGACGATATGTCATTATAGTAAGTGGCAAGTATGAATACTCAATATTACCAATCTATTAATAAAAAAGGCAAGTCTATGAATATATCTAGTGTAAAAAAATTGGCAGCACACATATTGCATTTTTGGTTACAGCATACTCAACAAAAGTAACTTGAGTGATTTATAGAACCCGTAATTTCTTTGATTCCTGAAAAGATGTTGTTAATTCGTACCGAAAACATGTACCAACTAAATGACAAAAAAAACTGGGCATAATTGGTGTGATTGACCTCTGGTAAAACCTTAACGAGAACTGTATAGTATTACCATTTACTATATTGTCCTTTTGATCCCCAACAGATGTTGTAGTCAGGTCCAGATTTGTGCTATAAACGAGTTTTATCAGAAGCCAGCATTAGAACTTTCATCTTCCATGAAAAACAAAATCCATCATATAACATAGTAACAATCAACACATAATTATTTACATTAATGAGATACAATTTGAAGATATGTCATATAACTGGCAAGTATGAAAACTTAAATTTACCAATCTATACATAGGAAAGGCAAGACTATAAATATATCTAGTGTCATGAATTTGGCAGCACACGCATAGCATTTTTGGTTACAGCATACTCAACAAAAGTAACTCAAGTGATTTACGGAACCCGTAATTTCCTCTTTGATTCCTGAAATATGTTGTTAATTTGTACTGAAAACATGTACCAACTAAATGACAAAGAAAACTTGGCATAATTGGTGTGATTGACCTCTGGTAAAACCTTAACGAGAACTGTATAGTTTTACCATTTACTATATCGTCCTCTTGATCCCACACAGATTTTGTAGTCGGGTCCAGATTTGTGCTATAAACGAGTTTTATCAGAAGCCAGCATTAGAACTTTCATCTTCCATGAAAAACAAAATCCATCATAATCAACACATAGTTATTTACATTAATGAAATACAAGTTGAAAATATGTCATATAACTGGCAAGTATGAAAACTCAAATCTACCGGGCTATTTAGAGAAAAGGCAAGACTATAAATATATCTAGTGTTAAGAATTTGGCAGCACATATGTAGCATTTTTTATTACAGCACACTCAACAAAAGTAACTTGAGTGATTTATAGAACCTGTAATTTCCTCTTTGATTCCTGAAAGATGTTGTTAATTCATACTGAAAACATGTACCAACTAAATGACAAAGAAAACTTGGCATAATTGGTGTGATTGACCTCCGGTAAAACCTTTATGAGAACTGTATATGTCTCAAATACCATTTAATATATTGTCCTTTTGATCCACCAAAGATTTTGTAGTTAGGTCCAGATTTGTTCTATAAATGAGTTTTATCAGAAGCCAGTATGTAACTACATAGCGAATCGAGAACAGATGTCATCAGCGTTTATCCTTTTTAATTCTCCATGACACCCTCCTCCTCGTCTTCAGTGGCATCTGCAACAGCAGTAACTCTAGCCCCATCGGTATCAGGTTTCTGCAAATCAGAGCAAACAACCTTTATTTATAAATTAAATGTTCATTTCAACTAAACCATAAAAAAACTAGGGGGCATGATGTTCCCCCTCCCTAAAAACAGCGCCTATACAAGCTCATTTGGTGACAAACTGGCATAATGTAAATTATGAACCAAAATTATATCTGAAGAGGCTGCACATAAGTAAATATTATTGCCTGTCCACAAAATATTAAGTCTCGAGACCAATGCCTAAAAACTGACGTCTGGATAAGCTAGGGTGGCAGTGAGGTGAATCCGGCCACCCCTATCAACAAGGGCAAAACTGGACTAATGATGTGCTTCATGTACAATATTGTTTTACAGATATTGGGTCTATCCCTTTAAAAGGGAATATACACGTAACACCAGAATTTTCACTCATTCAATCAAAAGATAACTTTGAAATACACATTTTTTTAATGTCCAAACAAAAATTGGTCTGATATTCTCTTGCAACATATTTTTGTATTTTGATAGAAATCCACATAATATAAAGAGAAAAAAATAAAAAATAAAAAATAAAAACACAAACAAAAGTAAAAGGAATTTACCTTCCATTTCTTTCCTCCTGGAAGAAATGGGGTTCGCTTGAGAAAGTCCCCTACGACTTCTTCAATCTCCATCTCTTTGGCGCCCTGGTCGGTCTTCATGCAGGCTCCTGAAAGACGTAAGTGCAGACGCCATGGATCATTATATTAAAATTATTTTTGATGACACATTAAAATAAGACGATACAGATTACACACCTTAAATGACAAATGGGTCATTCCATGGCAATTCGGACAATCAATATCATTACACTTCTCTCAAATGTATTAGGGGAAAATGGTATGTCGGTTCCCATGTTATGGCCCACCCCTTTTTTTGTTTTGCAAAAATGGGCATTTTTGTATGAAGAAATACATGGATACACATCTGCACACTCTCACATAAGTAATTCCTTGTTCAGATGGGCATAAAACATAACTACTCCTTAGAGGCCAAATTCAACAGCTGCTACCTTACAAGCAGAAAACAATGCTATTATGCAACTTCAAAGGCAGCAAGGTTGCTAGAGACCATCAATGTCCAATTGATCACCAATCATTGTAACTCATCGGGTGAATCCAGAAACATATAAAATAAAATTGAAATTGGCTAATCATATACTAATTGATTACTTACTGACAATGACGGGAACAAATCTTGTTGACTTCAGACCACGCTTCCCCTTCCTCCCATTCACGTTGAAATCTGACCACAGATTATTTGACCCCAGCTTTTTCATGATACGCCGACTTGTTTGGGCAATATTGCCCCCGCCGACTAGACTCAGGTAGTTGATCTGAAATTAAAAGAACCATTATCAATTACAATGCCGTAGATTCTCACATAAATAGGAGCCAACCGTCTCATTTCCAGACATTATTATGAATGTTTCTCCGCTAAAACCTTCACCCTGATGCGGTAGATATTAATTTATCATTTGCAAAATTCACAGGCTTTCACTTTTTTTTTTAAACATGGCTATAAAGTAATCAAGGCATGTATAAATCAGAAACTCAGGATATTTCAGGTTTAGATAATTAAACCTGTACAAAAAGGAAAAACAAAGTCATTTGAATGGATGATCAAATAATGCCAAATTAGTATGCAAGTATTTTTAAACTTACCATTCTCTTCTTAAAATCAGACTCTACGAGTCTCATTTCGAGCAAGTCGAATTCACTCCCTGTCTTGAGCGGTTCCGCAAAGGGCTCCTGCAGGTCGGCAGGACCTGCCTGTAAACTCACTGATGATTTGGTAACCAGGTTTGCCAGCGTCTCCACTATCTGGGCCTGGACATCTTCCAGCTTCTGAAGTTTTTGAAGTACCTGCTGTTGAAAATTGTCTAGGAAAACAAAAGGAGTAAAAAAAAAAAAATTAACAAATTAGGTCATTTTGGTAGCTAAGAAGAGTATGTAATTTTAGTGTGACTGATATGTACGACAGCTTTTCAACTATCGCATTTCAGGAATACATCACCAAGCTGCAATGACAATACTTGTACAAAGCATCAGACAATGCAACACATACAGAAAGAATCTGAAAGCAATTTTGCAGAAAAATATACCCCTGCTTTTTTGATAAAAATAAATCAAAATTAAACACATCAAAAGAAAGTTTCCCCCTAAAGAACCCCATCAAATCTTCGAGTATAACAAGTTATTCAAGTTGAAACCAAGCATTGGATATAGCTAGGGTTGTTAGGAAGCAGATTCTCGAAAATTAGTGACATCCGTGACTTAACGGCTGAATGATCACAACATGAACAAAAAATTACGTTTTTTTTTCTTGATTTTTCCACTGGAAGATTTGATGGGGCTCTTTAGGGGGGAACTTACTTTTGATGTTGTATTTATATTGACAACCTCTCTCTCTTATATCAGTGTAGCATCTTGGTAAAAAATAGTAAATTTTGTTTGTAGTTTAAATATGCTGTACTCCAAAATCTAATCAATTGACCTCCTATGAAACATACTATTAAGTTCTTGAGAAGAGATATTTTGTTTGTAAAATTCTCTACGTAAATACTTACTGTCCAAGATTCTAGCTTTTGGTGTCGGCGGCTGGCTTTGGCGAGAAGTCGAAGGAGAGGGGAATGTAGTTGTAGATGGAGATGATCCCCTCTGGATTGGGCCCGTCGGGCTTAAGGGGACAAATCTGGCCATCATGGATGTTGTTGACAATTTGGGGAGAGGAAGTTCCTTAGTCTTAGACTTATCTGCCTTTCTCGGGCTTCTGCGAAGTGGCTCAGGGTCACACTCCATATCTGGAAAAACATCACAGACATTAGAAAAATATCAAGCAAGAAAAGAATTTTTGAAAAATGTTCAAGCTTTACGAATTCATTTTGAGTTCAACATGTTAATTTTCAATTTTGATGAATTGGTACATTATGCCCCCCCCCCTCCCTCCCCCAGGTGCTATTAGGGTTAAAACATCATCTAGCATCCTTCTAGCATATAAATTCAATTGCAGCGCAGCACTCGACAACAAAGGCAGTGGTCTACTGTACTCATACAAGTAGCGTATGTTGATGCACACCTAGAGATTGACAATGTCCAGGCCAAAAATGCTAACAAAATTCTTTATGCTGGTGATTCGTTGTGTATATCAGCAGGGGTGGTATTCAGAAAACTCTCTTAACCCTAATAGCACCGGGGTATTTCAGACCTTGCTACCACCTTTGTGTTTGTTGTGTTTTTTTCGTAAAATTTATCATAGAACTATTTTGAAGCATAATTGTGCCATAATAAATTAATTTCAGCCAAAGAAAGTGAAAATAATCATATCTTTATGAATAAGGTGAGAAAACTCAATTTGCATTGAGTTTGTACACAAAATCACGTTTTTGAGCCATTTTCGTTTGGACGAGCGTGTATAAAAGGCCGTGCAGCATCATAACGGTATTCCTGATTTTCGCGAAAATGGTGTCAAAAGATGCGCAAGACTTGAAAGTAAAAAGTCAGCGAGCAGCGCGGTCAAAAAAAATTGCGCGGCGGAATGGTCGCGAACAATCTCGAGGGGGGGGGGGGCATTATGGCCCCCCCCCCAGGTGCTATTAGGGTTAAGTTAGCACTTAAAGTGGTACTCCAGGCTGAAATTGGGATGTTATGTAAAGTAGAGTAAAATTTAACAAGAACACTAAAAATTTCATCAAAGGGTAAAAAAAAAAAAAAAATCCACTTAAACATTTTTTCTAAAGTCTTTATTTTGTTTTTCTTATTTTGTTTTCTTGTTCAATTTCAATTCAACACGGACATAGGCAGACCACCCCCCCCCCCCCTTTTTTTTGTTCATTTGATAGGGGGCTGGGGCGCAAGCCCCCTCCCCCTATTATTATTTATTTTATTATTTTTTTTAATTTGATAATTCTATATAACACGGACATAAGCGGACCCTGCAGGGGGGGGGGGGGGTCGTGGGGCAAGCCCCCCTCTCCCTTTTTATTTATTTTTGTATTTATTTAATTATTTTTTTATTTGATAATTCTATTAAACACGCCCCAGCTTGCGCCCCAGCCCCCTTTCAAATGAACAAACAAAAAAGGGGGTCTGCCTATCAAATGATAGGCAGACCCCCCCCCCCCCCCCCTGATTTTGACTCCCGTGCAAATGTGTGGCTGTATTCACGTTTGGAAATGTGAAATTTAGTGGGCAAAATGGCCACGCGCAATCTAATACCAGCGGTGCGGATACGTGTGGGGAGTCCGAAACACATGGCCATCTTCACTGAAGACTTTAAGTCACTCGGTCATAGATCTACTAGACTAACTTACAGTTACAATGTACATGTAGACCTTTACCATATCAGAAATAAATTCAAGTTCTTTCAGTGATTTTAAGTAACTCTTTCTGCTACATGACATGTATTAATGTGTTACTGTTAGGTGAAAGTTGGGTTAATTCACATCATTCTGGATTCAATCATACAACAATCAACAATAACAGTAACGCGTCTGGTTAACATACGCCTTTTTGTTTGGCATGTATCACATTGCATTCACACTCACAGGTTGGTTAAAAGTAAATTTTCATGCACGTTATTATCGCTAATGCATGAATGCAGCATACAGACTAACTCCGGGAAGCTCCAACACCGGCGCGCCGACGCTGCGCGCCGGTGTTGGAGCTTCCCGGAGTTACATGCAGACATGTCACGACACAAGCCGATACTCATTTAAATGTTTTCCCACATTTTACACGTCTCGAATTCACTCAAACAACATTTAAACACCTAACAGATATCAAAATGGTAAAATATCACTTACATTGGTGTTGCAGTCTCACAAATTAGGTAGATAGTTCAGGATTTTTTGATAGCTCTTGCAAAGGCACACACGGTATTCAATGGGAAAATTCTCAATGTAATTTTCACGCACATGGCCGGCTAGCTAGCTAGCCGGGCAATAACGCAGCCGGGCACGGCTAGCGCTGACGTCATCGATCAATCCTCGGCGGCGGCGGCCTCGTTCGTTGTTGTGTAAAGATGTAAGATAAATGATTTGAAATTACCGGTAATAAAATTGAGTATGTAAAATGTATAAAAATATGTTTTGCTTGTGTATTTTTGTTTATGAATTGTGTATGCATTTATATGATAAAACAAACAAATCTCGTTTTCAGTTCAATTCAAGAAATCGCCTACAGTATTTTAGTGATCTGTTTTCATTTGTTTTTATTTATCCTTAGTAGTTGGACGTAGACAAAATATGATGCTTAATTCTGGTATTTGTTTTAAAAAAAATCTTAGTTGATTTATTGAATTGGACGTATATAAAACGTTCTGTGAACGTTATGTACAAAACGTTTATTTTGTAACGTCCACAAACGTTTTGTAAACGTCCTATATCAAACGTTCTGTAAACGTCCTATATCAAACGTTCTGTAAACGTCCTATACCAAACGTTTAATGTTGTAACGTCCAAAAAAACGTTTTTTAAACGTTCTCAAAAACCTAAACTTTGACGTAAATGAGAAGTCCAAACTTTAATGTTATATAAACGTTTTTAAAACGTTCATTTAGGACGAAGACGTACAGGACCTAAAAAAAACGTTTTGAAAACGTTCTGAAAACGTTCTGTGTTTGCTGGGTAATGGCCCCCCCCCCCCACCCGGCCGTAGTAAGACTTCAAATAGCCCGGCCTTATTAGGGTTAAGTTGTATTTTGGTTTTAGATGAGGTGTAGAGTTAGCCTAGATTTGAGAATTGTCTTGGATCCAGGGTCAAAGTTTGGAAATTGGTTGGTATACGAAATTGACTGGAGACAAATTATCATAAGAGCATGTGTCACATAACCTACATTTTCACTCTCTTTGATTTTAATCCACCCTATTTTATCTTGATTTAAATACTATAGCTACAATGTATTTCTCTTTGATTATGTATTAGTCTTAATGTCAAATTGTATCATATTTACTTTGTATTGCATTTATTTAAAATTTTGATGATGTAAATTCCACTCAATTCAAGTGTTGAGCTGCCATGTGGTTTTTAATAAATATATATCTTATATATCTTATATCAGTGTAGCATCTTGGTAAAAAATAGTAAATTTTGTTTGTAGTTTAAATATGCTGTACTCCAAAATCTAATCAATTGACCTCCTATGAAACATACTATTAAGTTCTTGAGAAGAGATATTTTGTTTGTAAAATTCTCTACGTAAATACTTACTGTCCAAGATTCTAGCTTTTGGTGTCGGCGGCTGGCTTTGGCGAGAAGTCGAAGGAGAGGGGAATGTAGTTGTAGATGGAGATGATCCCCTCTGGATTGGGCCCGTCGGGCTTAAGGGGACAAATCTGGCCATCATGGATGTTGTTGACAATTTGGGGAGAGGAAGTTCCTTAGTCTTAGACTTATCTGCCTTTCTCGGGCTTCTGCGAAGTGGCTCAGGGTCACACTCCATATCTGGAAAAACATCACAGACATTAGAAAAATATCAAGCAAGAAAAGAATTTTTGAAAAATGTTCAAGCTTTACGAATTCATTTTGAGTTCAACATGTTAATTTTCAATTTTGATGAATTGGTACATTATGCCCCCCCCCCCTCCCTCCCCCAGGTGCTATTAGGGTTAAAACATCATCTAGCATCCTTCTAGCATATAAATTCAATTGCAGCGCAGCACTCGACAACAAAGGCAGTGGTCTACTGTACTCATACAAGTAGCGTATGTTGATGCACACCTAGAGATTGACAATGTCCAGGCCAAAAATGCTAACAAAATTCTTTATGCTGGTGATTCGTTGTGTATATCAGCAGGGGTGGTATTCAGAAAACTCTCTTAACCCTAATAGCACCGGGGTATTTCAGACCTTGCTACCACCTTTGTGTTTGTTGTGTTTTTTTCGTAAAATTTATCATAGAACTATTTTGAAGCATAATTGTGCCATAATAAATTAATTTCAGCCAAAGAAAGTGAAAATAATCATATCTTTATGAATAAGGTGAGAAAACTCAATTTGCATTGAGTTTGTACACAAAATCACGTTTTTGAGCCATTTTCGTTTGGACGAGCGTGTATAAAAGGCCGTGCAGCATCATAACGGTATTCCTGATTTTCGCGAAAATGGTGTCAAAAGATGCGCAAGACTTGAAAGTAAAAAGTCAGCGAGCAGCGCGGTCAAAAAAAATTGCGCGGCGGAATGGTCGCGAACAATCTCGAGGGGGGGGGGGGGGGGCATTATGGCCCCCCCCCAGGTGCTATTAGGGTTAAGTTAGCACTTAAAGTGGTACTCCAGGCTGAAATTGGGATGTTATGTAAAGTAGAGTAAAATTTAACAAGAACACTAAAAATTTCATCAAAGGGTAAAAAAAAAAAAAAAATCCACTTAAACATTTTTTCTAAAGTCTTTATTTTGTTTTTCTTATTTTGTTTTCTTGTTCAATTTCAATTCAACACGGACATAGGCAGACCACCCCCCCCCCTTTTTTTTTGTTCATTTGATAGGGGGCTGGGGCGCAAGCCCCCTCCCCCTATTATTATTTATTTTATTATTTTTTTTAATTTGATAATTCTATATAACACGGACATAAGCGGACCCTGCAGGGGGGGGGGGGGGGGGGGGTCGTGGGGCAAGCCCCCCTCTCCCTTTTTATTTATTTTTGTATTTATTTAATTATTTTTTTATTTGATAATTCTATTAAACACGCCCCAGCTTGCGCCCCAGCCCCCTTTCAAATGAACAAACAAAAAAGGGGGTCTGCCTATCAAATGATAGGCAGACCCCCCCCCCCCCCCCCCCTGATTTTGACTCCCGTGCAAATGTGTGGCTGTATTCACGTTTGGAAATGTGAAATTTAGTGGGCAAAATGGCCACGCGCAATCTAATACCAGCGGTGCGGATACGTGTGGGGAGTCCGAAACACATGGCCATCTTCACTGAAGACTTTTAGTCACTCGGTCATAGATCTACTAGACTAACTTACAGTTACAATGTACATGTAGACCTTTACCATATCAGAAATAAATTCAAGTTCTTTCAGTGATTTTAAGTAACTCTTTCTGCTACATGACATGTATTAATGTGTTACTGTTAGGTGAAAGTTGGGTTAATTCACATCATTCTGGATTCAATCATACAACAATCAACAATAACAGTAACGCGTCTGGTTAACATACGCCTTTTTGTTTGGCATGTATCACATTGCATTCACACTCACAGGTTGGTTAAAAGTAAATTTTCATGCACGTTATTATCGCTAATGCATGAATGCAGCATACAGACTAACTCCGGGAAGCTCCAACACCGGCGCGCCGACGCTGCGCGCCGGTGTTGGAGCTTCCCGGAGTTACATGCAGACATGTCACGACACAAGCCGATACTCATTTAAATGTTTTCCCACATTTTACACGTCTCGAATTCACTCAAACAACATTTAAACACCTAACAGATATCAAAATGGTAAAATATCACTTACATTGGTGTTGCAGTCTCACAAATTAGGTAGATAGTTCAGGATTTTTTGATAGCTCTTGCAAAGGCACACACGGTATTCAATGGGAAAATTCTCAATGTAATTTTCACGCACATGGCCGGCTAGCTAGCTAGCCGGGCAATAACGCAGCCGGGCACGGCTAGCGCTGACGTCATCGATCAATCCTCGGCGGCGGCGGCCTCGTTCGTTGTTGTGTAAAGATGTAAGATAAATGATTTGAAATTACCGGTAATAAAATTGAGTATGTAAAATGTATAAAAATATGTTTTGCTTGTGTATTTTTGTTTATGAATTGTGTATGCATTTATATGATAAAACAAACAAATCTCGTTTTCAGTTCAATTCAAGAAATCGCCTACAGTATTTTAGTGATCTGTTTTCATTTGTTTTTATTTATCCTTAGTAGTTGGACGTAGACAAAATATGATGCTTAATTCTGGTATTTGTTTTAAAAAAAATCTTAGTTGATTTATTGAATTGGACGTATATAAAACGTTCTGTGAACGTTATGTACAAAACGTTTATTTTGTAACGTCCACAAACGTTTTGTAAACGTCCTATATCAAACGTTCTGTAAACGTCCTATATCAAACGTTCTGTAAACGTCCTATACCAAACGTTTAATGTTGTAACGTCCAAAAAACGTTTTTTAAACGTTCTCAAAAACCTAAACTTTGACGTAAATGAGAAGTCCAAACTTTAATGTTATATAAACGTTTTTAAAACGTTCATTTAGGACGAAGACGTACAGGACCTAAAAAAAACGTTTTGAAAACGTTCTGAAAACGTTCTGTGTTTGCTGGGTAATGGCCCCCCCCCACCCGGCCGTAGTAAGACTTCAAATAGCCCGGCCTTATTAGGGTTAAGTTGTATTTTGGTTTTAGATGAGGTGTAGAGTTAGCCTAGATTTGAGAATTGTCTTGGATCCAGGGTCAAAGTTTGGAAATTGGTTGGTATACGAAATTGACTGGAGACAAATTATCATAAGAGCATGTGTCACATAACCTACATTTTCACTCTCTTTGATTTTAATCCACCCTATTTTATCTTGATTTAAATACTATAGCTACAATGTATTTCTCTTTGATTATGTATTAGTCTTAATGTCAAATTGTATCATATTTACTTTGTATTGCATTTATTTAAAATTTTGATGATGTAAATTCCACTCAATTCAAGTGTTGAGCTGCCATGTGGTTTTTAATAAATACCTTTTCAAATCCAAATCCAAATCCAAATCCAAATCCAAATCCGACTCCTTCTCAGGATCTAACTCGCCAGCTGCACCTTGCAAAGAAGAGGATAGAATCCCTG
>JAVYIG010010717.1:0-66793 GCA_035222895.1 Strongylocentrotus droebachiensis
GGAAACGAGCCCTTCTAAAAAAATGAAATGCCGAAGCTCTTAATACCAATCATGTGAAAGACTATGTTTTGACTAATACATGATAACACAAGTTTTGCCGGGAAACCCGCCTACTAATTGATATATTTGGTAAATTATCATCGATCCGGCCTGGATAGATATCGCGAATACACTCACATTGAACATTCGGGCATATATTTCTGCTTTTTTTTATGAATTTAGGTTGAAGTATTGCCATCTAAACTTCTGAAGGCAATATTTAAACAATATTGAATGGATATTTTGCACCAAAAACCCTTGAACCGCAATTTTACCATCACCGGTCTTTTCCTTTAAGATGTCATTTCGAAGCGTGGTATAGTACCTCAGTCCTCAACCATAAAAGCCGATTAAAGCATCATAATATAATGCGTCAGTGATAACCCCGGTCATTTATGACATTGTTTTCTTCTTCTGCCGTTTACTTTTAAAATAATATCTGTCCTGCAACGTACAGGTGAATGACCGATGGCGCCTCGCGTGTCAACCTCGCGTGCAAGGAGTTTGAAGACTTAATCCCTCTCTCTATCTCTCTCTCTCCGAGCTTTATTTTCTCTCCCTCACGCCCACATGCATAGTTCTGGGTTCTCTGAACCTGTTTAATACAGAGTACCATGGATCTTAATGTACTTGTATTTGTACATGTAGGTACATTTGGAGGTGTCATGGTCTCAGTGGCAGATCTAGGAGGGGGGAGGGCGCCTCCCCTGGCCCCAAAACATGTAAATTTAATCTTTTTTAAAAATTAAATGAAGACCGGGCCCCTACCCCTGACGCAACAGGGAGTGGGTGGGTGTTGATTGGGCGCTAAATATTTTCTCACGAATTTGGAAAAAGAACAAAATTAGTTCTCTCCCCCCCCCCCCCCCCCTCCCCCCCCCCCCCCCCCCTCCCGCCACTCTCGACCCAGGTGAGGTTAATGGGCACCTGGCAGGAATCATTCCTTGAAATGCTAGAGCGTCATATTGGCAGCCATGCTAAAGCCAAAGTAATAACCATTGAGTGTACAGAGTGTCAAGTCTGATAGACATGAGCGCTATACAAGAACCCACTATTATTGTTATTACATGCCCAGTCGTCCACACACAAAATTCAACTTTATTATCTGTAAACCGGATACAAGTAGAATTAGAAACAGATGTACACTATAAATCAGGACAAAATAATCCATTGTCCTTGAATGCAAATGGAATAAAAGATGAAAATCTAAAAACTTTATTCCGTCAAAAATTCATGACGAACTCTCTCTCTATGGAAACAAAATCATAAAGATTTCAATCTTAGACATCATAATCAACTGCAAAATAGTTTTCATTAATACATGACATGAATTGTACAGTGCTGAACTGATACTGGTGAACTACATGTTTAAAGACGCTTGCTTAAAATATATTTTATCACCTGACGAAGTGTTGCAGCGGCGCACGAAACGTCGTGATCTTTTGGGCCCTTGTTGACCATACATCGCAAGTCGAGCGAATGTCACTAGTGATATTACTTTCGATACATGTTTATTGTTTCTTTAATCCAGGCCTTTTTCTTTGAGGAAAATAGGAAGCAAAAAACAGCAAGTGGCATTGCAAAAAGGTTAGGAGTGAGACGCCAATCAAATAGTTAGAAGGGGGCGGGGGAAGTAACGTTGCTAGGTAGGACAAGCCATCATGTTTTCCTACCTAGCAACAATTAATATAATACGCAATTCGCATTCTGACTATTGAAATACTATTATTGGTAACAGGTTAATGTGATAATCTGTAACGAGGCACTTAACAAATATTAGTGCATTAAATTTGATTACATTACCAAAATGGTCTATTGAATGAAACCTTGCAGTTAAAACTAAAATGACAAGAACGACAGATAGCGGGAGATGTAATTTGGCCTAGAGGTAAAGTTTGCTCATTGTATCTACAAACCGATACTGTCAAAACAGTTCAAAAACTGAGAAACAGTAATTTCTTCAGATGATGATGTGAATATTTAGGTCCAAAGACATAAAGAACTGATTACATACACAATAACTAGTAGAAATACAATGAATTTGGTTTAAACTCTTATCCGATATGAAAATGGAAGGGGGAGAGATCATTGTTATATACACCATGTATAAGCTGATTATTCTTAATAATAACACAGAATGTAGAATACATTAAAAAAACGCTTTGTAAATGACATAAGATATGAAAAATTTGGTGCAGGATATAGCAAAAGGGTAACATATAAAAGGCACATGATATATATGTTTACATATAAAAATCTGAAGCTCGCATTTCAGCTTGCATTACTAATGCCAAAGTTCACATGAGTGTAACATGTTGATTTCTATAAAGAAAAGGTTACAGTATAGAGCACCAACTATGCTCTCATAGATAGATTATAATACATGTATGAAATACTTTTGATCTGAGCTAGACTTTTGGATTCCTCCGTCCCTCGCCAAAGTATTTGAGAGTATAAAGATACACTCTGTAACATGAAATATAGGGTATCTACAAAAAAGTGCACAAGAATATATCGGTTTACTAACATATTCAAATTGTATGCATACTTATTAAACAAAGGTTGCTCTTGACCACCTGAAAGTTTGCCTGAGGCTTACCCAGCATAGCAACACATGCAGACTGGATTGCAAGTACATGTATTGCAGTTCATTCATTAATAACAGGTAATGTTGTAGGAGTGTCTGAATCTCTCAACATGATGCCAATTTATGGACATTAAAGTTTATTTTCCTTTTAGAAATTCCCGGCACAAAGTCAATTATAGTCATGAAACAAAACTTTTTATTTGTTTGTGCCCCAAATTTTTCCCCTTTCTACTCATGTATCAGGTATAATTTTGTTTTAGGGCTCTGAATAGCAAGATATAGAGCCAAACCCCCCAAAATGTGGAATTATTGTTGCGAAAGTGTTCCCTAGAAGGTTATACTAGGGGCATATTCTTGCCCTTCTCAGCAATTGGGTAAAACTAACAGCGAATCAGCAAATCTTACATACATGTATTACAGAGAAGATCCATTGATATCAGAGGAATTAAACATGTTGAACATGTTGACAGAGGCCGACTTGTGATGAAATTGTCATCTATATTATCAACCAACTAATCCATTACTGTATGTGTTCGTTGGTGTATAATATCGATGTTCTTGAAGTTGTTGATAAGTACCAGAATAATGATGACAGTATTGTTTCATAAAGTGGTTAATGCAGATGTCTACAGCACTTTATAGTCAACTTTACCCGTACATACATCGGATTCATTCATGCCAGAGCTTTGAATGTTGATGTAAAATAGTTAAAGTTGTTACAGCATCAGACAACAGTGTATCACAAAGATTTATTTTCACACTTTTCAAGTGTTCCAAGATGAATTTTGTCCACTATTTGCTATCGCAGAAAATTTGTTTTCTAAACACGTCTATCTGCAGCAAATGGTCATTCTCTGAACTTTAATGCAGCCATGTAGGTGTTACTTGTAGACAAGGAATCGTGATGTTCCATCGTACCTAAATGTAATAACAAAATCTTGATGTCGGAATGGGCTCTTTTGGACACTGGTAAGAACAGCAGTACTTCGAGAGTCAGTGATACTTATAGACCAGGAATCTTGGTGTTCCAGTGTACTTGGTGGCAAAGCTCTTGCCATCGGGGGTAGGATCCGAGAAGGCCACATCGTCAGGAGACAGCACTGTTCCGAACATGAAGTTTTTCCTGCACAAAAAGAGTTAAAGAACTTGGATTGAGGTGCAGTTCAAAAGTGTTTGAAATTATCTCTATAAAGGGCACATTATTATTCTTTCTCAGAACTACTGTGTCCCACAATATATGGTGAAATACAGTCAAACCTGCTTTAGTGACCACCTTTCTACAAAGACCACATTTGTTGTTTCCCTTGAAAATGGTTTCTCATTGAATCATGAACTAAAGGAACCTGTCTACAAAGGCCACTTTTTGTATTTCCCTTAGGTGGTCGCTATAGACAGGTTTGACTGTAGTAGGAACTTGTTTGTCTTGACATGTATAACAAGGCAGTTTTGCCATTACAAGTTCAATATCCTGCACAAACTGAAACGTCATCTTCAAACCTGGACCTGGACCTTACACTATAGAAATCTATCATATTAGCACCCTTTCAAGATCCCCAGTCCTAGACCCAAAAGTTACAAGAAGGTTCAATCATGATCTTCATCATTCAAGATGATCTAAACCGTGATTTGAAGCCCCCGCTGTAAACGTTCGACACAAAGACACAATCACATACTACACTTATGGAGGTTATAGAGGTTGAAAGCATGGGATAGAATAGACCTTGTCATCAGTGACAAATGACAGTTTTTGTTATAAACCAGTTAAATCCTTGCTTCTGATTGGTTATCAGCAGATTTTTCACTGATTTTTGTCATTCTTCATTGGAATAAGCCTTTGTGAAACACCCCCACCTCTTCAATTCACAGACTCACTCACAGCCTCCTCTTAGTCTTACCTCAAACAGTCTACCATCCTGGAGGCAATCTGCTTTCTCCTGGTTGCCATGGGTACCCATATACGGCTTATGCCACAGAGGGCGGGCTCTGATTCGGTCTCGCAGCACCAAGCCTTCTGAGAATCATTCCCTTCTGCTTTCTGCTCATCAACAATTACTCTGTAACCCTGTTAGGAAAAACAGAAATAAAGGAGATGAATTTATGTCTTCTTTTTACCAAAGAGCTAAAGACAGAAATTTTGATGATTTTAAAGAAATTCTTATCTTCATCACCATTATCATCAAAATCATCACCACCACCACCATCATCATGACCACCACCATCATCATCACCATTATCAACACCACCATCACCACCATCATCATCACCACCACCACCACCATCATCATCAACACCACCACTACCACCATCATCATCACCATTATCATCACCATCATAATCACCATCATCATGGTCATATAGGCACAAAACTATTGACTCTCAAGCCTTAACTTACCTGTGTTATCTGTTCAGCTATCAGACAGCCTCCAACTTTCTTATCCAACGTGATGAAGAGGTAGGTCTAAAGAATAAAAGTAGAACAATTAAAAATTTATGCACAATGTTTAGTTTGACCATCTACGCAAACAGTTTTTGCCTTATCAATCTAAATTAATCTTTTAGCTTCCGCTTGTAATGTCTGATTTTGGCTTTCCGTTCATTCTTACGATTTATTCTGATAAGGGCAAGATGGAAAAGCTTTAGTAATCTGTTTTCAATCTTGATCCAGTGCAATAATGCGCTTGTCATTTGTAAGATGCACCTCTTGACCCCCGGGAATGGTGCGTCATTGTACCGATGTGAGTCGTACATTTTGATACCATGACGCACCTTCCGTCACAGAAAGTGACACACCATTACATTCCATCGACGCACATTTGAGTCAAACATATGACACACCATTTCATGAAAATGACTAGCCAATGACGCACATTCAGACAAGCTTGGAGAAAGTGACGGTCCCATTGACACACCAAATGACGCAACGTGGTAAAGTGACTTACTATGACGCACATATGGGTCAGTATTGTGACGGACATTTTGCGGCCATGACGGTACTGTGCGTCGCGATTTTGGGGAACATGACGCGACCATGACGCACCATCCCCGGGGGTCAAAAGGTGCGTCTTACAAATGACACCTGCATAACAGTGCAAATAAACAGCAACTTTCAAAGTTGAAAACAAGCTTAATCGAATACAGATAATACCCACAGGTTAACTAGCCTGAGAATGTGTACATTGTGTAAAATATCAACACAAAAGATTTGGGGCTACAGTAATTAGTAAGAACAAGGTATACAAATCAGAATCCATAAGGCAGAAAGAATAAATCCATTTAACAAGACCTAAGCAGAGCACAAATATTTTTGAAATAAATTGCAACATACTAATCTTTTTTAATGAATTAATTAATATATTCCCAATTTTTCACAAATGGCAAATAAAAAGTAGAAAAACTTAAATAAGGTAGCAAAAGGGAAAATGTACGTCAATAGGCTCGTTCACATGTATTGTATTTTTTTTAATTATTTGCGTTTTTGCTTACTAGAGAGTTTTTTTTTTAATAACATAGCACAAGAAAATGGGATGATGACGGGAGAGGCTGATGACTTCATACGAAAGTATCGTAAATGTATTAAGTTAAATATACATTTATGTATCATTATTACCATATTAAGAAAGATCTTAATATCAATTTACATTTCATGATAGATTTTGATAGGGAAAATGCTTTCCCTATCACATCAAAGCATATGTATCTGCAGAAACTTTTGATTTCTATGTTACACTAAATTAATTTTAAAATTTTCAAAATCCTTCATTCTTTAAGTTCAATTAATGAGGTAAATTTGGCTAGAAAAATGACGTAAATGCCATCAATTGACAACACACTACACTCCCAGGGAGGTACCTTGCACAAATCCTTGCTAACGGTATGGCTCGCTTCCATGAATCCCAACTCTCTGTCTACCAACTCCCGTATCTCATCCACCTTCTTCTCCGCATAGTGTGGTGCTTCGTGGGTAATAACGATGATCCTGCCGTCATGAAATGATTCAAGAACCTCCTCTTGCTTCCAACCCTGGGGAGAGAAATAACCAAATAAGGAATGTTTGGGTTTTGAATTTCAGTTTTAGAGAGAGAGTGATAAATAAATTTTAATCTAAATTGTGACTAAAAAATAGTATTAAACATGCCATAAGTCATGATATATTACTATTTTCAGGTTTGGAGAGAGTGGTAAAAAATGTTAGTAAAAATTATGCTAAAAAATAGTATTAAACATGCCATATGTCATGATATATTACTATTTTCAGGTTTGGAGAGAGTGATAACAAATGTTAAGCAAAATAATGACAAAACATAGTATTAAGCATGCCATAAGTCATGATATATTACTATTTTCAGGTTTGGAGAGAGTGATAACAAATATTAAGCAAAATTATGACAAAACATAGTATTAAGCATGCCATAAGTCATTATATATTACTATTTGTTCAGGTTTGGAGAGAGTGATAACAAATTTTAGTAAAAAATTATGCTAAAAAATAGTATTAAACGTTCCATAAGTCATGATATATTACTTCTAATAAACCCATCATGGGATTATCAATTGATGCTATGTAAAAACTGAGAAAGGATAGAGGACCAGTCAGCATAAAACTCACCACTGATGGTAACTTTGCCATCAATATTAACTACCATGGCAACATCACTCAACAGCCAATTCGTAACTTTCTCACGTTTTGTTCGGTTTCATTCAAACTTTCCCCGGTATGCTTCTCTGATTTGATTCTGCTTCCTTCTAGAAGAGTTTGCTATCAAGGTTGGATTTCCCTTATCATTATCATTACATGAATCATGTGAATGTGAATAGAAAAGAATATGACAACTTACTGGGAATTTAATACTGCTGAGGTATTTCTTGTGAAACCTGGCATGATCCGTTTCATCCTCTGGGTGCGCAGCAGTGTAAACAGTCCCACAGGTCGCGCAGGTCACCGCACCGTACCGTTTCTGCCCGAGGTCCTGAGAGGAAAAGAGTGAATTTACGAAGAATGTTGAGTTGTCACAAGATGTGGAAGTTAAACGATACAGCGCAGGGTTTTATGATTTATCAAATCCTTATTTTAAAACTAGATGGAATTTTGACTGCGCGCAGTCAAAAATGATGCCTCCGTCATAGAGCAATTTTACAAACCAAAACAGAAGCAATT
This sequence comes from Strongylocentrotus droebachiensis, assembly GCA_035222895.1. Taxonomy (NCBI): domain Eukaryota; kingdom Metazoa; phylum Echinodermata; class Echinoidea; order Camarodonta; family Strongylocentrotidae; genus Strongylocentrotus; species Strongylocentrotus droebachiensis. The sequence goes on from JAVYIG010010717.1 coordinate 7,782, forward strand.
TTCATAATTCAAGTTTTATTGTAATCCATCCGTAATGATAATACATTCACAAGCTATTTATAGTCATACATAATGAGCCCCATGACCTTTGACCTGATGACCTTAATATCTAATCAGTTAATTGGCTCTGCAAGATACATATATACATGTCTTGAGTTTGATAGTAATCTGTCTATTTGTTGTCATAATAATGCGATCACAAGCTATTTGTGCATACATAATGAGCCCTGTGACCTTTGACCTCGTGACCCCAAAATCTAATAAGTTCATTGGCTCTATTAGATACATACATGACCTAAGTTTGGCAGGAATCCATCGTCCGGTTCTTGAGATAACGCGATCACGAGCTATTTTTGTATACATAATAAGCCCTGTGACCTTTGACCTTCGACCATGTGATCCCAAAATCTAATCAGTTCATTGGCTCTGTTAGATACATACATGACCCAAGTTTGGCAGGAATCCATTGAACGGTTCTTGAGATAACGCGATCACGAGCTATTTTTGCATACATAATGAGCCCTGTGACCTTTGACCTTCGACCCCAAAATCTAATCAGTTCATTGGCTCTGTTAGATACATACATGATCCAAGTTTGGAGGGAATCCATCCGTCAGTTCTTGAGATAACGCGATCACGAGAACGGGACGTACGTACAGACGTACGTACGTACGGACGGACGGACAACCCGAAAACATAATGCCTCCGGCTACTTCGTAACGGAGGCATAAAAACAGAATTCTGAAGATAAAGACACATTTGTTGGCATAATCTGTTTCACGTAGCGGTTCAGGATGTGCGGCAGTGTAAACGGTCCGGCAGGTTGCGTAAGTCACCGAACAGTGCCTTTACTGCCCAAGATGATGAAGGGCAAATGTTAGAATAACATTAAAAGAGAACGTTGAGTCATGGCAAGCTGGAAAATAAATATTGTGAGCTTTCTTTACAACGTCATTCTAAAGGTTGAAGGAATGTGAAAAAGGATGAATTAACTCATTCTGTATTCTGAGACGAGACTGTCCCGTTATGATTTTAAAACTGCAAGTGAAGACGATAAGAATGAATTCTTAACATGATAACTTTCTCCTAATGGCACAAATGGACTCATTCACTTTTCAAGAATGCCCTGGCCAAAAATGTTGAATGGTAATGATCTTGAACTATCCATAAGCTTGCCTGATTCTAAGAACAACTACTTTTGAAAACTACTTGATGACGATTGTACTACAACAATTCCATGAGGTAATGCAACAGTTTGTGACCTTGAATTTGAATGTAAATTTGCAAACTGGTACAATTTCTTAAGCATTCATTCTTCTGACACTCTAGTTGTTCTCCTATCACCCACAGCAAGTTAGGGATTGGGTAACTTTGTCTCAGATTCTGAAACAACATCCTGGATTTAGCTCATACTGCAATGATAATCATAAACCTTTAGGTCATTCAGGAATCCCATTACTTTTACAAGCCGATTGCCTGTCTGATTATCAAGATATTTATGATTGGAAATCAAAATTTAAAAATTTGTTTTCATAACGGTCTACAGTCTATTGGGGAAAATGAGTATGGTAAAACTGGTCAATCAAAGATTTTGACTTTTTTGAGGCACTTCATGATCATTTTGAACCGCAATTTTTGTAAGGCTTCAATATGACACCATATCACAGACACTGATAACACGTAGGGCCATGCATCTCAGATATAACATTGTTAAACGATGCCTTTAAAGAAAATATCAAGAAGTCTCACCAGAGTAGTCTGTTCCAGGTTATCCGTCTTGCTCTTCAGTGACTTGATCAGAGGTGACCTTTCTTGGACATTGGGTGATTTCAGCTTGCCCGCATTGCTTTGCTTCTTCCTTGACTTGGGCGTGGTGTTGAGGTGGGGGCTTCTGGGCGGGGTGAAGACGGAGTATAGCTTGGTAGGCTTGTTGGGTGAAACTGTGGGTTCAGGATAAAGTGGGTAAGATAAATACAAACAAATTTATCAAATTTAATAAATAATGGACTTTTTTCAAATTTAACTGATTCAGATTAGATGAATTTTTTAAAATGAGTGAATAAATAAATAAATAATCAGATAAAATAAATAGCTTAAACAAATGTACAATAACTTCATTTCACATATCGTTCTTTATTAATATTACAGTTTCATGGGCTTTACAAATTCAAACCAATTAGAACATCCTTTATTAGTGATTTCTTTGGACTTCTTACATGTTTAACCAGTACATTTTTGGTGAAGGTTTTGGGGTAGTTTTTTGTGTGCATGCTAACCAAACAAAAATGACCCTCCCCCCTACTAGATCTTAATTCATTATTCACTTTGAATTGTAATCTCAGACTCGCACATTGTTTGGAATATCATGTTCTGTACATGTTGAACATGTGCCAAAAGTTTACTGTAGCATTGCATTGTATGTTCCATTTGCCTATTAAAGTAGGCAATGTATAACTTTGCAAGAAGCAGTTTAGATACAAACCTTTTGGAGGTGACACATTGGTGGAATCAGGGGTCAAGTCATCAGCAACCTGACCTTTGACCTCTGACCTTTGGAGAGCGGACTTCTTTCTTGGGCTTTGAGTGCTGGTGGGTAGAGCATCTATCTTGCTCAACCAACCATCTAGACGAGGCTGGGATTTCTTGGAGGAATTAGGTGTTGAGCTGCCATGGCAACAAAAGAAGGATGAAACTGATTAATTGATTCATCAAAATTGATGAATCCGACCAGGTGGATAATCAATGGTTCTCCACATCAAATGAACAATGAGAAACTTTTTTAAACGATACAATGCAACATCTGAATTAGAACGAAAGGGCCTATACATGTACTTCTTTTTCTTATTTTACATCAACCCCCCCCCCCCCCAAAAAAAAATAATTATAAAACCAACTATCAAAATTTCAGGAGGCAAAAACCACCTGCATGACAAATGAGAATGGTGGTAGTGTAAAGATTGACTGTATTTTCAAACAATCCTAAGCAAAATGATTTTTAATCTATCCAATCATCCAATTAGGTAGGAAGGAATTCCTTGAATGCTGTGAGCACTGAAATCTGTAGCCTAGCAGAGCCGGGGTAGTATTGGATTGCCTTGAGCACCTTGGAGGGTGGATATGTGCGCTTTATAAATATCTAATATTATTATTATTATTATTATGGCATTTCATAACGAATTGGTACTCCTTACTTTAAAACAATAAAATGTACTTGTACCTACATTCATTTGAAAGTACAGAAGAGACAATGAAGACTAATGCCTACCTCATTCTCCGTCTATTTGGAGTTTGTCTCTTTGGAGTTTTCCCAGGTGAGGGTGACGAAACCACACACTCCTTGTCCGTCTTCATCTTGCGTTTCCGTGGCGATCGTTTCAGAAGATTCTCTGTTTCTTCCATGTCGTCATCGATCTCCATGAGTAGATTCTGGACAAAGTCCTCTGTGTCCCTGTTCTCATCTCTAAAATCGTCATCCGCGAAGACCAGGAAGTCCATCAAGTTATCCTCAGTGTGGCTCTTCTCGTTGCGCCCATCAGGGTTCTTGACCAGTGGAGCTACATCGTGCCCGTTGACCATACCCTTCCCGAAGTCCAACCCGCGGGCAGCCTTGTCGTTGTTTGCAGACGAATCAACCTTTTCCTTGTTGGTGGTGGGGGTCTGATTTCGCTGAGATTTTGAAGCTGATGCCTTGGCTGGGATCTCTGCTTTGGTTATAGTTGGCGCCACCTTGGTTTGGTTCTTAGTCTTTGTTGATTGCTCCTTGGACTACATCGGTAAAAGAAACAGAAAAATTGAAGAAAGTCATTAAGAATAATGAAGAAATAGAAAATATATTTCTTTTGTAAAATCATGCTCTAAGGACCCGGTGGAAATATCAAAGTAATGGAAAGCAGTCCAGAGCATAAGCTGATATCAGGATGCAGGATGCTGTAGACATAAATATGCTACAGCCTTTTTTAAAGAAAACAAACATACTTACATGTACATGTTCTCATATGTAATACAGTAATTATAGTGTGCAGTGTTAACTTCAAAGTACACTAAATTTCAATTTTTAGATTGTTTTACATGTATATAGAATTACCTAATGAAAAAAATATGAAACAAATGCCACAAAACCATTATAAATTTGTATAAACTGCAGTCTTGGACTAATATGAGTTTAAAAATCCCCAGAAAACCTTGCCTTTTTACTATGGATCGTGTATTAAAGACTAAAAGGTGTGAGGAATTATTCAACTTAGATTGCTGTTTTACTATCTACATGTCATGTACATGTAGGTCTATTATTACAATGTGTACAAACTTTCTGTTCTCTGTATACATGTAGTTCCACATTCAATGTATGTTGGATAAATGAATGAATAAATGTATTAAAATCAAGTTATAAATATCATCTATTGCTCTTTCAAACACTTACCTTTTTCACATTCGATGCCTTCTTCCCTTTCTTCTGTCCTTGCTTTAGATTCCTCATGTACATTTGGATCCCTTTAGCTGCATTGCCTTTGGAAGCCAGTTTCCTTGGTGATGTTCTCCTCGACACTTGACCTCCTAAATTCTTAGTGACCTTTGGTGAAGGGTGAACCTGGACTACTTTCCTTGGCGAAGATCGCCTCTCTACTTGTGCCACTTTTGGGGGAGCTTTATTTCCTGCCGACAACTTCTTGCTTTCTACATTTCCTCCAGGTGACTTTTCGCTTAATGTGACCATAATTTCACCTTTAACCCCTGACATTTGTCCAGATGATAATTGCACTTTGGATTCAGATGAAGCTACTACTGGCTTACTCAAGTCCTGTCTCTTAGGGCGCGCTGGCTTCAATGCCTGTGTTTTCTCAGCTGTCGAGGATGTGTTGGATGTGGAAGAAATAGTTTTGAAATTCGCTACAATGTTTGTTTTCTGTAAGAGCGAGCTGCTCTTTGCGGCAGGTTGCTCTTTCGCAGAAAGTGAGGGATTCCCGATGCGCTCTCGCTGTAGCTCCTCAAAGGACTTGTTGAGGACTGCTGGGTCAACTCCTGCATCGATGAGCCGATCTCTTTCTTCCTTGCGTTCAAAAGGCGATAGGTACTTGGTGGGCTGTTGGCCGTGGTAGAAGGACTTTGCCTTGAAGGTTGGAAGTTCATCTTCCTCGGAAGATTGGGACAGGTAGTCTCTGCGGAAATGTTTCCGTTGCCGCCGGCTGCGAGGAACGGATGCCGACAGCTGCTCATCCCGCGGGCGCTTCCGCCTGGACCTAAAGATGGTAGCAAGCAACTTTGTTGTTATTACAGACCTTGTCACGAATGTCATAACCTTGATAAGATTATTCTGCCTAAACTCTAAAGTGAAAACATTATAAAATTAAATACCTGTAGTTAATTTCAGTACAATAAAAAAAGAACACACACTCAAGAAAGAAAGATTACAAAGAGTCCTTTTCAGGACCCCCCCCCCCCCTCCCCCCAATCCTTCCCCTCTCTCACAATCACAAGCCTTCTGTATGATACAAAAAAGAAGGTTTATTCTTCCTCATAAAATCATTTGAGTTTGTAAAACATCAAAATTCTTAAATATAATGTATAGCATTGTATTACAGTTAGGAACTTTTGCCCCAGCAGAGGGAAAGTGTGTGTTAAACTGTAAATTATCAAGTTGGGGATTGGTGGATGTTTCAACCTCTTTCACAATTATAACCAACTTGATCATAGTAAACAACCTACCCTTTTGCAGGGGACTCTGTGTTATTCCAGTTAGCAACAATGGCCAACACTTTGGAGGGTGACAGATCCTTTGTTTTGCTCGAAGAGACTCTGGTATTTTTCTGAGTCGACTTGGCCATCCCGATCATTGTTTTCTGAAGAACTCTTGATTGGTACCTGAGAGAAAGCAAAACATGGAGATCGAATGTTTAAAAAATGCAAAATTATACATGAAACTCTGGGATAATTAACAGAATAACATTGTCATTTTAGTATCAATGTCATTTTAATTTCATGTTGAATTGAGTGCGACTCAATTTCACATTTTCAGAATGGACTTGTCATACAGGAGTTGAAGATAAACTTGAGTTCTGGAAATGCGATTGCATTGTGAAAGAAAAGGTGTGGAATGGATCAGAAAAGTTGATCATATAGCATGTAAGTAATAATGGTGTGTAATGCAAGGTTCTGGAGTCTTCAAAATCATCATAAATTTGGCAGAGTCTTGGTAAAGTAACAATCACTTACACAGAAAGATGTATATGGGACAACACACATGGTGTCGGGGCTAGTACTACCCTGATTTCCTTATCTTTCTATGCTCATTACTCAGCCAGTATACATTTTCTTCCAAAATTGTTTTGCACATGACATTTATTTGTAATCTTGAACATTCAGTGTAAGTTTCGTTAGATTCTGTGAGAATTCATTTTCTTTTTTTACCAGAACTCAAGTTTATCTTTAACAGGCTAATGGAATCTTGCAGCGTGTTACTGTAGTGTATAGTTTAGACAGAGTGAGTAGATCTAGAACTCAAATGTTAGAGATCTTAGACATTCTTGCTGCAATGTATTTACGTAAGTGTGGCCTATGGCTACTTTACTTTAGTTCTAGGTTCCTTAATTTTTGTGATGGCAGCTACGAAGAACAAGAAAAAGATACTCCAAATCATTTCAGCATCAGCATCAGCGTACGGAAGTGCGATGTGATCCTGTTAAAACTAATTCTGGTCATTTCATTGAGTGGTGCTTGATTCTTAACCTGAACTATTTTTGCTTGCATGGTAGACCCTACTCAGATTTAGTTTTGAAGGAGGTGTGCCGCTGAAGCCTCGTAACCCCTACCCATTTTTAAGGTTATTTTGGCTGATTTAGTAAAGCCCATTTTTTGGGTGATTGCATGGCTAAAACCCTTAAAAATATTCAACATTTTGAAAAAATGGACCCATATTTAGGGGTATTTTTGTTAAAAATCGGACCCATGTTTAGGGTCTTTTTGTGAAAAAGTTACCCATTAGAGCGGCACACACCTGTATGTAATATGTGAGTACCCCCCCACTGCCTTTCATCTCTTTTACGGCACATCAACTCTTTCTAGATCTAGATCTATGTCGTCTTCATCGGGCTGAAGTCTCCCAGTTGGAACGTTATAATCAGGACCCGACATTATGCTTGATTCTCCGCTGGGAGCTGCCAGTTTCTTCGTTCCGGTAGCTCTTTCCACTCACGAGCTCGACTCACGAACACAAACACGAACATGACGAGTTTGTCTATCATTTCATCAGCGAGTTCGACTCACTGCAACCCTGATGATTTTCTCTATCAAAGTCCAGCTCATTCATCGAGCGACCTCACTGCTCATCTTCACCACCAGCTTTGATGTCTACATTTATACTCTTGGCCTCCGACATCAAGCGATTCACTGCACTGCTTCGTCATCAAGCGCCACATCTCTTCTCTTCTCGCCTGAGAGCTTCTTCTTCATCTTTATCACGAGCGTCAGCGTCGAAATTTCTTCACGGCTCTTCAGCCACGACAACGAAGCTACATCTCCGCCATGCACTGCACTCCTGAACTTCCGTGAAATACATTTTTTGTACAAACTACTTTCACAGGCAATATTTTAACAATTAAATAAGGTTTTGTACTCACTAGGTTCACTACACTGGCACTGCCTCTTTCCGATAAGACAGTCAATTCAAAAATTGATGAATCATTCCAGAAACTTCAAAAGTGACAACCCCGAGATTGGCGCGGCTAGCGGCTAGGGTAGCTGATCATATACTGTCGCGGTGTGGCCTGGGGCTGGGCCATGGGTAAGGCTGCCTGCGGGAGCGGGAACGTTAGTTCGCGTATACGGTATTGTCAGCGGTTTCAAAACAAGTTCGTGGCGCGAACTGTAATCTGTATGCAATAATAGCGCGCGCGATTTGAGGGGTTAGTGTAGCTACAAGGCTAACTATTTTGTTTATTTCTTCCTGTAACGTTCACAAGCTGGCGCTAATGCACATTTACAACGCTCGTTCAAAACTTTGAGTGTAATTTTATTTAGGTCTCAACTCTCTCGAGAATTGCTGATAAAACTTTATTTTGTCCTACCCTTGGGCTTGGGCGTACTTGCTTACCCATCGGGACCCAGAACCAGTTACAGAAACAGCAGTGAAGATAAAGAGTTTATCATTTAATAATCTCACCCCCTGCTCATAATCATCATGATCATCATGATGATGATCATCATCACCGGCATCATCACTCATCATCCAGATCATGACCACCATCACCATCAGCAGTAGCAGCAGTAACACTACCAGAGGCACTTTCTGGAGAATAAAAGGGCACCTTCAAAGGAAAAACTCAAAGCAAATATCTACAATTTTTTTAGACATAATATATACCCCTATATTGTGATTACATTATCAGGGAAGATTTCAATATTTGTTTCTCTTTATACACCATATAAGATATTGCTTAAGCATCATACTTTGCAGTTGGGTGTGATGGTCTGAAAATTCATTTGCGACGGCGAACAAAGCGAGCCGAAGGAAAAAAATTAAGATTTGCGAGGTCGCTTTCCGATAAATGTTATCCTATAAAAAGGAAAAACCCCTATCCTAATGGGGTTATAAGCACATTCTCATAACGGAAGATTAAAAAGACCTTTGATAAGAAACATAATTAAAACATCTATAACTACGAGCGAGCGTAGCGAGCGAACTTTGGGGGAAATTGCTCTCAGTCGCTTGAAATTAGGGGCATGTTTAATGATGAGAGGAAAAGGGGACACTTATCGAAAGGGTTATGAGACACTTATTTGAAAAGAAAAGGAGCACGTGTTAAAGTACAAATGCTAATTATCAGAGGTGAAAATGGGGCACTTCTTTTACCTAAAAAAGAGGCACGCTCCAGGGATGAAAAGGGATTTTATGAGAATGGGAAATGGGCATTTGTCGAAGGAAAAGAGGCACCTATCAGCATCATACTGAAAAGGGGCACTGCATCCATACATGAAATGAGGCACTTATAAGTAAGGGAAAAGGGGCACTAATGGTAAGGGGAAATGTGCATTTGTTGAAAGAAATGGGGCACCGATCAGATTTTAATAGGGGAATTGAAAGGGTGCTTTTATGAGAAGGGAGAAGTGGCTCTTATTAAAAAGAAAAAGAGGCACAAACGGGGCACTTATCAAAGATTAAAAGGGGATAATCATGAGAAGGAGAGGGGCACTTTTAAGACGGAAAAAGAGTATTTAGTAGGAAGGAAAAGGGGAACGTGTCAAAATAAAAGAGGCATTTATAAGAGATGAAAAGAGCACTTGTCAGGAGGGAAAGGGGCACTTGTCAAAGTAAAACGAATCAAAATTGGATAGGGTCATTTACAAGAGATGAAAAGGGGCACTGATGAAAATGAAAAGGAACTATTTTCATAGATGATAAAGGGCATTTATGAGAAGGGAAAGAGGCTCTTTTTTAAACGAGGGCACTTTACCTATCTAAAAGGGGCACTTTCGGTGTACTTGAACAAGTGGGGGGCACTGTGCCCCCCCCCTGCACCGGCATTAACATCCGCTTTGGCAAGACATTGAATCCACATTTGCCTCTCATCACCCAGTTGTAAATGGAAATCTTGCATTCACTGGGGGTATAATAATAATTGCAGAGCCCTCACAGGGGCGGATCTAGCTTTTGCCAAGGGGGAGGTTTGACCCATTGGCGGATCCAGGATTTTCCTCCCCCGGGCCCCCTTTTTTTTCTTTCTTTTCACTTGGCCGCCCAAGGGGGGGCTGGGGGTAAACCGCCGAACCCCCCCCCCCCCCCTACCCCCTAGATCCGCCCCTGCCCTCAGGAAGAACAGCATGGAAGCTGACGAGGAAATTGAACTCCAAGTTGGCCACCAAATTATTTATTATTATCATTATAATTATCATGAATATTTTTATTACCGTGTTATTATTAACACCTGCACATTAAAAGTCAACTTCATAATCTTCATCATTATCATCAATATTGGTCCATTATTTAATTTATACTGAGAATCTCGCTCAACCGTGAAGCCTAGCTTTTCTGAGATGGGCCCTTTTTTCCCTTCTCAGTTAAATCAAGCAATTTAAAATATGTTGTCTAATTCAAACATAAATGTACTTTGTAAACTTATTCGATTACGAACTCACTTGTCAGTATTTCGTTACTTGTATAATTCATTTGTTCTATATATTGTATTACTGTATGGTTTATATATGTCATTTAATTTGTGGATATTTGATTCAGGATAATAAATAAATCAAATCAAATCAAATCAAATCAAATCAAATATTATTGGCTATTATCATCATCATCATTATCATCAATATCATAGTAATTATCACCATCATCATCAACATCATATATCATCGTCATCATCAATATTATCCATGATAATAGTATTATCATCACATCATCATTATCATCATTGCATCATATTGCATCAGCACAGAAGGTCGAGGCCTTTATCTCCTCGATGGTTAGGCTTTATGATTGTGAAAGAAATGACATGAATGCAAGAAAAATAAAAACTATGAAAACAAAGTATTTGATAAACTTCAGTAGTCGCCACGGTTCCCGACGCCAAATCATCATTACGCAATTCCATTTAACGTCGTCGCAAGTAGTCTTGGCTAGTCTTGTGATCTTTGAGTGAGAGAAAAATACGGCTGTATGGAACGTCATGTCACTGCGATTTTGTCAGAATGACTCATAATTGATAGATTGCCAATTTGTTAAAAAATTAACCGATTCATTCTGGAAACAAATTTTTAAAATACAAAATTACTCATGTGTATTATCAAATGGAATCGTGTTTCATTGTAAAATTATTATTTTGTTTCACAATTTTAAATTAATGATAAATATTACAACCTAAATTTTATATATGACTTTTTATCCGGCGAACGAGGCTATTGGTTTTATGGTGGATGTCGAAAGAGATAGGAAGAATAGCAACTAACGTATGTGCCATACGAATCGTAAGCTTAATTCTACATAGAAATGGCAAAGAAAACGTATGATTTGCTCTTCAAGTTACTATTAATAGGAGACTCTGGTGTGGGAAAGACATGCCTTTTATTCAGATTTTCAGATGACACATTCAGTACAACTTTTATATCTACGATAGGTAAGTATTCAGTCGGCCAAACTCCCTTTTGTTGCCCAGCCCTTTTTAGTGTGTAATGTCAATGGGGGAAGCGCCAGGGGAAATTATCACGAGTCGTAGCATGACATTCGATTCGGAGCTGTGTTTGCGTGATTTCCAGAAATAAATGATGTCGTACATTAATATGCGGTAGTATTTTCATGATAATAGATATGTCTAAATGAGCAGCAAAGTCAAAAGAAGAAATACTATTAAATTGATGACCTGTGAGCAGAGTGTGAATGAGCTGAGTTGAGCTCTTTTTGTGTGCCTGCTGTAATTTTGTATTCAGCTGCAGTATGAGTCGAGACTGTGTTAGTTGTAGTAAAGTTGTATCTATGCACGGTATTGGTAATAATATAGACTATGTGAGGTCTAGACTATGACTTTGGCATTGCTTCAAGTAAATTATTAGGTGTATTTGAGTAATGGATAAAGATCATGCTCATTGAGAATAAGGATTGTCCGCATAAACGAAGATCGTCTTCGTAAACACGGACAGATGCGTCCGCAAAAAAGGGATTGTCTGCATTTGCGGACAATTCTTATTTCTGATCCGCACGTTGGCGAAGCAAAAAACGGAATCCGAGATGATATTCTTGATGCATTTCACAGAGACTTGCATGTTATGAGTGATAAATCCTCAGGAAGATGGACAACCCATAAAACTAAAAGAAGTCGGTGAACTGGGGGTATTTCATTACGCGGAATTCGTTTTTTCGCATTGCCAGCGCACGGATCGGGAACCTAAAACCTGCAGAGCGCCGAACGAAAAAACGATGGAAAATGCAGACGATCCTTATTTTTGGGGACAAGATTCGTTGATGAGGATATCTTCGTTTTACGACCGAGTTATAGCGTTTGCTTACCTTTAGTTTTACATGTTCCTGATTAGTAAAGGTGCGATTTACATTACAAAACACAGACCTCTTACGAGAGTTTGAGATGTTAGTTTCGGTTGAAATGCGAAGACACGCAGTAGGCCAATACACACAACAAAAAACTGTTTTTGTATTGCCAATTTGATATTTACTTTGTAATAACAGCGATTAGTGTAAAAAAAGGCTAGCTTGCAGGAAGTTCACTAAATTCAGCAGACTCCGTGCATGCGCCTTCGTAAACTTCATGTATTGTATAAAAAAGGTATCAAATTGACAATGCAAATCAGTTTTTTAAGTGTCTTCTCATTTCAACTGGACCTAACATTGCTGGCCTCCTACAACATGGTAGGAACTAGGAAGCATGAAAAGAAGAAAACATTATGAAGCTCATTGTCACTCAGGAGTACAGTTTATGTACACTGCGGTTGAGGCTCATGAACAACCAATGGACCTTCAGCCTTATGACCTGTTAGAGTGTGAGGTGACTGAGGTCATGGTTACACTGTGACTGTAAGTGGTTCATTCACTTTTAATGAAAAAGTTGAAGATTCAAATCCCAGCCTGGCACTAACATCCTTTGGCAAGACACCAATTCATGCTTGTCACTCTCCACCCAGGTGTAAATGGGTACCTGCTATGACACTGTCATTGACAGAGGGCAACATATTTTTCTCGGTCGGCTATGAGTGAGGTACTAATGTTGGAGTGCCAGAAGCGTGGCAGCATGACGGACATGAGTGCTGCAGATGCAGATGATCAAAGAAGCCACCATTATTATCATTGAGGGAGTTGGTAGTCATGACAACGTTTCATGAATCTGTCAAGAGTACAGATTCCCTGACAAGCTATTGAAACATAAACTTTGAATGCTTTTCAATGGGATGTCGGTAAACTTGACTTATGATGGTTTCGTGAAACAATACCCAGATCTGTTATTTTACACTGCATGCATCGCGCACCGTAGTCAATTAGCTCAGCTGAGCGGTCCATTGTTCATTCATTGACATCACTTAAACAAATTCAGCTGTACTACGATCGTTTTGGCCTATGCCAATTTTAACCAACTTTCATTATTTTTGCTGGAATATACAAGTTACCGGTAGACAAATGTGATATTCTTACTCTGTGTAACTTTATAATTGCAATGGTATCAAATAAATGAACCTTCTCTTTAAAAAAGAAGAAGACATATTTGAGACATTCATCTGTTCCCTAAAAAGCTTCTAATGTATTTTCTTGTGTATACTGTACATTTACATCTGAAAGTAAACCCTGATCATAAATATACAGGGAACTACTCTACATTTACATTGTAGCTTACATCTTTTCCCATGGCCCTTTGCACAGCAAATTTAGCAATCTAACATGTTAGTAGAAATTGCAAGGACACAGCTGACTGACGATACTAGATGTCACTGTCAAACATGACAGACACGATGATGTTGATGCCGTTTGAAAATGCTGGGATTAACCAGGTACATGTACATGTACAAAAATATTCCTATAAGTCTTACATTTGTTTGATACCGGTATTCCACTTGATGAGGCAACCACTTGATGAGTTCACCAGACCTTAGTATTGCTGGTATCTTGCCATTTACATGTATGTACATCTAAAAGCATAGAAGTTTTTAAAACTTAAAAAAAATAATTATTATTATTTTTTAAATTGATTATGATCATTATTATTGTTATTATTATTATTGTTATTATTAGTAGTATTGTTATTTTTTAGGATGAGAAATGCTCTTGAAACAAGAGTGTCTTACATTAGCTACAAATGTGTGTTTTGTATGGTGGTGCAACAGTCATTAGACAGTGAGAGTGTTTAACATTACATGTACCGTATTTGCTGGCTTAAAGGCCGCAGTATTTTTGGAAGATAAAATATCAAAAGGGCGGGGTGCGGCCTTAACGACAAAAGAGTTAAAAAAAAAAAAAACGAAAGTCAAAACCACACAAATTTGCACGTATGGGACTAAAAACTGTAAAATAACAATACCACTATGGTACAGGACGTTTCCAAACATCTTACCGACAATTTTATCTTGCATTGTTGACATGAAGACGAAAATAAACGTCCTAACACAACATTTGTCGATAGATCTTGATCTAAGTTCGTGCCAATGCATTGCAAAGGTAAAGGAAGGGACAGTCTAACAGAGCTGCCGCGAACATCCATCCGAAGTCGCCATTTTGTTTTTCCATTTCATGCAGTTTCGCATTACACCGTACATTGTGGTAGGGGTATATCGGACACCAAATCTGCCTGCGATCACTTTCTTAGCTAAACTTCCGGTAAATTATAAGAATATGGATGAATTTGGTATCAGTCTGTAAAAAAAAAATAGTGTTTTCAAGAGATTATGGTTATTTTGTTTTGTCCGTTCGTTTTTTGTTTGTTTCCTCTTTGAAATGTCAAAGTTGGGGGTGCGGCCTATGCGGCGGTGCGGCCTTATTGCCGACAAATATGGTATTCTTTAAAAAAAAAATCCCTGGCACATTGCTGAAGCCTTGGGGAAAATTATTCGAGATGGGAATTTAATTTTCAGTCTTGTTATTTTTGTTGTTGATTAATTTATGTACAGTAAATAAAGAGAATTGACGCCTTTTCACTCATTTAGGCCTCATTCGAATAATTACATGACGCGGCAGAACCAAGCGGTTTTTATGCCTCCGCCTACCGAAGGTGGTGCCAGTCTGCCAGAGGCATTATTTATTTTGGTTGTCCATACATTGTACACTGTACATCCGTACCGCATACACAACGTGGTATCTCACGAACCACTTGAGATAAACAACTGAAAACTTTATGATGGTACATTGTATGTATCACCATTTTTTCTTCATTGTGATATACATGTATCACAAATGATTCCATCCATTTCTTTACCGAATTTAGGAGGGAGGCATAGGATATGCAGTTGCATTAATCTTGTTCATGATGGAGTAAAGTGTAATACGCGTGACATTTCTGTATCTCGTAACACATACCGTAGCACAGTGAATACGCATAGGACCTTTGAATTAGATTTGATTTGTTGCACACAGTTGCCATTCATTGATGCTGCAGTGGTATGTGTCATATGATACACAATACATGTAATAAATGATAAAGTAAGCAATAACATGTTTTATACAATGCCTACTAAGATTCTTGCAACCTCATTGGTCAATTCTTGATCACATGACATGCGCTAAAAGTACCATTGAACAGCATCATTTCTCCAGCCATGCAATTCCGTTTGATCCCTTCGCACCATTGCACTCTGACGTCACTAACGATGTACAAAGTATAGGGTGAGGTAAGTAACGTCACCGTGCAATGGTGTGAATAGATCAAACGAAATTGCACTCCGTGTCAAACATAAAGCTTAGTACGCGCATGTTACGCGCTCGCATGGTTTGCTGGCAAAATTGCTGCCTATTTAATATTGCGCGCTCACTATCGGCAATTTCATTTAAAAAAATAAAAACCGCTGAGATTTAGGCCTAGGAAAAACTGTTCAAAAATAACTTGTTTTAAGCCTGTAAATTAACGTCTGAGGTGTTTTATAAAACAAATAGTGCAATGGAAAAACATTTTGCTTTCGGTGAAAGATGAGACGCTCTATTCAACTCGGCTGGGCCTCGTTGGATAGAGCGTCTCTTATCTTTCACCTTGTGCAAAATCTTGTACCATTGCACTCATGGCCATTCACTATTTGTATATTATTTTTTGGGGTGATGGATTACATGTACATGTGTACATGTATGTCTCTTCTTACCAAGCCCATATATTCACTGAACAGTCATTAATTGAATATCAAAACTAGGTGTCGGTGTAATTGTTTCCTTTGCTGTACAGATGTTCATTTACTTGTAGCGTCTGCTGGAATCACACTTTTCTTATTCTCAAATTATTTGTCATCATTTTTCTTTCAATTCAGCAAAAGTTGGCACTTTGTCACAAAGTATAAAGTGCAACAAAGATAGCGTAAAGTACAAAGTCTGTGTTATTAACAGCCTTTCTTTGACAGGAGTTGCATTTGAACAAGGGCTATAAACAGACTCGTTCTTTGGACTAAACAAAGGCATCAAGACTGTCAAGGTTGAAGCTGATTAATATACAGTTTAGTATCGGGAAGTAAATGCACAAATTCATTACACCTGGTCATTGTGGGCTTGTGACCCGTATTCCTTTCATACAGTGTCTACTGTGTTTATCCGATGACTCAACTTCTGCGATTGATACTTAATGGGCGTTAAACATGGCAAGCAAATGTCATTAAATAATAGAGAAATAAAATGCAAAGGGATTCATACAGTTTGTACTTGTAAGGAAACATGAGTAAAAGAAATAGAAACACACACAAGGACATATTACAGAAGAAGAAAGAAGGGATGAGGAAATTTACTGACAGATACATGTACATGTATGCACTGGTATTTATGGAAAGAACAGCAAAGACAAATATAATAAACAGAGAAATAAAATCAATACATAAAAATGACTTGGTTTTATTGAGAAATGTATTTGGACAAGTATTTCCAAGAAAATGAGTCTGTTGATTCTGTTTGATAAGGAAAAGCAAATTTTATATAATGTATGTCAGTAATCAAAAAAAAAAAAAAAAGTTCATGCATGAATATCTTTATTTTTTGTCTGATCAGAGTATAAGGATTTTAATTTTATTCCAGTGATTTTTATCATAAGTTTCTGATTTTTTTTGTTAATGTACTTTTTTTCCCTCTGATTCTTTCTGCTTCCACATAAGCAAACTTGGGGGTTCAAATCCCCTTTTCTTCTGATTATGTTTTTGTGTTTTGGTGGTGTTGTTGAAATAAGATTAATCCTTTATTTGACCTAAGTTTGTTCCTCAAGCCTGGTATTAAGAAGAAAGTAAACAGTTCTAACTCAAGTTTTCTTAGAACATGAACATGTCATGAACATGTACACTGATTGTACATGCATGTACAGTACGTGCTGGTATTCTCATCATGATCTGTTGAGAAATGATCTAAAAGTAGAACTATCTTGCATATTGAGAGAGAGGGCGCCAGACCACTTTTGGTTTTGAGCTTCTCTCATTCTGTTCATGATGTTTTTGAAAATCACTTGGATGAAAAAGTTGGATGTTATTCCCTGGGATAATTATAATGATTATCAAACTACATGTACATGATACTATGTTTTGTTTACAATTTTTTTTGGTATTTATGATTAATCTCCTCCTTGTAAAGAGGACATTTTGGTTAATTTAGTACAAATATTTGGACTTAACAATGGTAAATTGAGATGTAACTCTCTGTTTTTGCTTCTGTAAGTAAAGGGTACATGTATACACTGTGGATACTCAGTGTTATAATAGTTTTTTGAAGTCCCAATTCATGTTATTGAGCAATGGCTTGTGAAGTTGTTTTACCCTTTTTTTCACCCTTTGTATCTTTATATTTTTTATCCCCACAATTTTATACGAAGTTTCTTTTGAATTGTGTATATTTGGAACAATTTTGTTTTCTGGCACTTTGTCACAAAGTATAAAGTGCAACAAAGATAGCGTAAAGTACAAAGTCTGTGTTATTAACAGCCTTTCTTTGACAGGAGTTGCATTTGAACAAGGGCTATAAACAGACTCGTTCTTTGGACTAAACAAAGGCATCAAGACTGTCAAGGTTGAAGCTGATTAATATACAGTTTAGTATCGGGAAGTAAATGCACAAATTCATTACACCTGGTCATTGTGGGCTTGTGACCCGTATTCCTTTCATACAGTGTCTACTGTGTTTATCCGATGACTCAACTTCTGCGATTGATACTTAATGGGCGTTAAACATGGCAAGCAAATGTCATTAAATAATAGAGAAATAAAATGCAAAGGGATTCATACAGTTTGTACTTGTAAGGAAACATGAGTAAAAGAAATAGAAACACACACAAGGACATATTACAGAAGAAGAAAGAAGGGATGAGGAAATTTACTGACAGATACATGTACATGTATGCACTGGTATTTATGGAAAGAACAGCAAAGACAAATATAATAAACAGAGAAATAAAATCAATACATAAAAATGACTTGGTTTTATTGAGAAATGTATTTGGACAAGTATTTCCAAGAAAATGAGTCTGTTGATTCTGTTTGATAAGGAAAAGCAAATTTTATATAATGTATGTCAGTAATCAAAAAAAAAAAAAAAAGTTCATGCATGAATATCTTTATTTTTTGTCTGATCAGAGTATAAGGATTTTAATTTTATTCCAGTGATTTTTATCATAAGTTTCTGATTTTTTTTGTTAATGTACTTTTTTTTCCTCTGATTCTTTCTGCTTCCACATAAGCAAACTTGGGGGTTCAAATCCCCTTTTCTTCTGATTATGTTTTTGTGTTTTGGTGGTGTTGTTGAAATAAGATTAATCCTTTATTTGACCTAAGTTTGTTCCTCAAGCCTGGTATTAAGAAGAAAGTAAACAGTTCTAACTCAAGTTTTCTTAGAACATGAACATGTCATGAACATGTCATGAACATGTACACTGATTGTACATGCATGTACAGTACGTGCTGGTATTCTCATCATGATCTGTCGAGAAATGATCTAAAAGTAGAACTATCTTACATATTGAGAGAGAGGGCGCCAGACCACTTTTGGTTTTGAGCTTCTCTCATTCTGTTCATGATGTTTTTGAAAATCACTTGGATGAAAAAGTTGGATGTTATTCCCTGGGATAATTATAATGATTATCAAACTACATGTACATGATACTATGTTTTGTTTACAATTTTTTTTTGTATTTATGATTAATCTCCTCCTTATAAAGAGGACATTTTGGTTAATTTAGTACAAATATTTAGTACAAATATTTGGACTTAACAATGGTAAATTGAGATGTAACTCTCTGTTTTTGCTTCTGTAAGTAAAGGGTACATGTATACACTGTGGATACTCAGTGTTATAATAGTTTTTTGAAGTCCCAATTCATGTTATTGAGCAATGGCTTGTGAAGTTGTTTTACCCTTTTTTTCACCCTTTGTATCTTTATATTTTTTATCCCCACAATTTTATACGAAGTTTCTTTTGAATTGTGTATATTTGGAACAATTTTGTTTTCTTCATGGAAAACTGGATTCTCCCTCGCTACCTTAAGTTGCCATTTAATGCTTCAGCTCATTACAGTGGCAGATCCAGGGTTTGGCTGGGAGTTAGAGAGAGGGGTGGCACACGTCCAAAGACTCTGATAAGCAACAACAAAAATATATATTAATTAAAAAATGATAATAATACAAAAATTAAAAAAAACAGGTTTTTGTGTTGTTTCAGTAAAAAAATCTTCTGACCAGCCGCCGCCCCCCCCCAAAAAAAAGTAAAGAGGTCATGCATATCATTACATAATCTGTTTTGCATGTGTAGAGGCTTGATGGCTCACAGGAAAAGCAGTTGCACAAGAAACAGGAGGTCCAGGGTTCAAACACACCCCCTGTCCACACACAACATTTTCCGTGATTAGTCATGATTAGCTATACCGTTTCGCGATAGTGATACCGTTTCGCGATAGTTTTACGACCAAAATTGTAGGTGTGGACGCTCACTAACGATACGTCCTATAACGAAACTAGTCTAACGAAACGCAGGTTTGGGCATCGTTTCGAACTGAAACTCGATAAAGAATCACGCCTAATCACGGACATTTTGTGTGTGGACGGAACTCGTCTAACTGGGCGGGGCTTAACGTGACCTCGAGCGAAAGGAGATATGAGCTCTCATTTCTGCTTCCAGCTGACCGCTGCGCAGCCAGCTGATTATACATAAATATACTGCATGCATTGTTCCAGTGGCACAGTCAATGCTAGTGGTGCTGCACATGTGTTTCTGTTTCGGTTTCGACTGCGCAGTAGCAAACTGCGCACCTATACGACGTTTCGTTTAGGGATAACTTTTTTGTGTGTGTGGACACCCTGGAATTTATACGATGATTCTTTAGTGACGACGTTTCTTGTGTGTGGACATCCTGGAATTTATACGATGATTCTTTATACGACGTATCGTTATAGAGTTTCGGGATAAATTGTTTTGTGTGTGGACACGCTGCAGGTTGATGAGCTTATAGTCATAACCCTTTGGTAAGACATTAATCTTCAATCACCAAGTCCCTCAGATATGACTAAATAGTAAATATATGTACACATGTACATGCACATGCACAGGTACATGTATGTATCAGTCCTCTGGTTGTTCACACACAAGTATACAATTTACATGACGCCCTAATGTGTATACAGACTTCTAGCATTTGAGCCAAAAATCAATCCAACATGTATTCATTGTGAAGTGAACTTACAGACCTTTCGGTCTTATCTTTTGTTCGTGATCACTGAGTTGTTATGTAAGCCTTATTGAAAGAGACTTCAGCCTAGCTTTTGTGTTGGTTGGGTATTCATCTGGGTATTCATGTGCAGTTTCTCACATGTGTTACTCAGTACTGGTATGAATACGTTTTGTTGATGATGTCATTGGTTATTCATGGTGGGAAGATATACGGTACATGTACATGTAGTCCTGCATCATCTTCTACATGTTGTGCATGACTTGAAGTCGCTTTGTTACATGATTGTGTTGGAGTATTGAAGCCATTCTTATTTGTCAGCTACATCTAGTATCATAAAGTGGATTCAGTGCTCATCTACACTACGTGACTGTATGTAAATTTGTGCAACGAGCGTAACGGCCATGATTTTGCATCATCTCAATTCTAAAGCTTGAAATTTAGAATTGTGGAGTGGCATTGTATAGTACATCAATGGAGATAATCATCATTGTTTTGTTTGACTTTGTTTGATCTATATCTGCAAATTTAGGATCTTGACTTGGAAGTGGTATTCAGTGGGATAAACAATCATTTATTTTACTGAGGAGTATTAATACAATTAATCAGAGGAATTGTTGCTTTTTAGTGAGAAGTTGGCATTGTTTTGTTTTTAGAAATTTGTGTGGAGTCTTACAGCCCTGTTTTTGCACCTGCATACATTGTACATTATGTTTGTTGTTCTGAGGAGTGATAAAAACCAGGGAAATTTTGCACTTCCTTGTGAAGTTGGCATTGTGTGGTGAAAATCATGTAATGCATTTGTTAATTTCATTTGTAAGTTATTCATGGATTTGACATCTACAGGTATGCAATTTCTATGCATCATTGTTAAATATTGTGAACTGCATGTTTGTGACCTATTTATACATTGTACATGTAGCAGTATTGTCTGTAATCAGCTCTGTAGTCGCATTCATTGCGGATTTGGCACATCATCTGCTGTACTGAGGAATGAGGAAAATAACAAGTCTGAAGAATTCTTGCACTCTTGTTTAAATAATGGCATTGTTTGGTACAGTATGGGATGTTTATAGTCCTACTCCTAATTTAATGCATAGTTCTTCTAGTTCTCCTTTTCCTTCTTTCAGTAGAGTACCGGCTTCTTAACTAGAGTATTATTTTCCTACTTTGTGAGGTGCTTTTGTGCTGTACATGTATGCACCATGCAGGGTGTTGTTGCGAAACTGTTCTTATAATAATCAATAACTAAAAAGTTTACTGGTGCAAGAAAAATGTTTCCCTGCGAATTGTCTACACTGGCTTTAGTGTGATTCCTTCTAGTCCCCTTTTGAACTGCGTAAGGGTGAGGGCTGCTAGATAGTAGTTCCCGGAAGTACATATGTCACAGGCTGGTGACACTAGGGAAGAAGGGGTGGTGAAATATCCTTCAGTGGTATTGTTGAAACTGGATATTTCTTGCAGAAAGGTTTCCCTTGACAATTAAAAGCCTATCAGAGGCTTGACAGACATAGCAACAATTCATGAATGCAAAGTGGATTCCATCTTTATGCTGTTGTGCATTGCAGGGAAATCAAATGGTAACCAGGGTTTTTTGAGGTAACATGTATAAAGTTAAACTCAAATACATTAGTAACCAGGGGAAAAAAAATACTTGGGGGCTACTTTTCAAGCTTGCTCGCATGAAAATAACACTCTTTAATTTGTTTTGCATTGAACTCTATGCACATTTTTGGGAGCTCTTTTATGACTTTCGGGAGCCCCCATGTATTTTTTTCACCTGTTAGTAACAGGTCTTTGCGGTTGAACTACATGTACAGTGTCCGTGTGAATTTAGAGAGCACGTGTTGACCTGTGAGGAATGATACATCAGAAATTCTTTTCTTATTTGTCTCTTTAGACTTTTAATCATCAAATCTTGAAATCGTTGTGCATATACCTACACAATGTATGTACCGGTATACTGTATTGTAGTATTGTGTAATGGTAAGGACGGTAACTCCTTGGCATGCGTATTGTAATAAAGTTCAATCCTGACTGCATGCCATTATTGGAAGTCTAGAATATGACTGGTTACCTTCAATGGTATTTCTCCATTCCTGATCCCCCCCCCCCCCTCCCCTCCCCATCATTTAAAAGTTTGATTTACAGATTATAAGAATAGGCCCACTGCATTTGATTGGCCCATGGTAAGCCCATAAAGGTAATTTTTGTTTTAGGTTGATTTTTTGTTCATTCTTGCTATACACAAGTTATCTTTTTAACGTGAGTGGTACACTTTAATACTGTCATCATAGTTGTTTGTTTTGGATGGGCAGGGTTGGTGCTTGCATTGTTGACCAGCAAAGTTGATAGTAAGCATCATCTCATCACCAAGGTATTTTCTTGATGGTTTGATGGGTATGCCAAGGACAAGTATTTGAACAGTGCTGTGGACAGAGGAAGAATGCATATATATCTCATTCTTGTCATTGTGCATATTTACATTAAGACCAGGAGTGTGATTCACAAAGACTAAGAACGACTTTAAGTTGGACTTAACTATGGCAGGCCGTTCCCACTTTAAGACATTTTCAAGCTCCCCTTTTTTTAGGGAAGTTCTAAATTAGTATTATCTTTCAAATGATGTTGGAATTTAACCTTTTCATTTTTTTGGCCTGCAAATGGGACATACATGTAGTACCTTTAAGAGAACAATGAAAACTATGAAATACAATTAGTTCAAGGAATTATCACCTTAAAATATGTAATATTGAATTCAAAATAATTAATATTATCTAAAAGGTATCATTTTCAACGGTTACCATTCCAATATGGGTTCTGGTTTATTGTAAATGTTTAGCCTACACTAAATAATCCCCAAAACAAAATTCATCTAGCTTTAGTCCACTGACTCCAGTCCACTACAAGATTTTTCGTATGACCCAAATAAGTATTTCTCAAATAAGTATTTCTTCTCTAAGTTTCAATAGAGTTTACATGTAGGTCTAATAGATTTATATTGATTGAAAAAGAAGCAGCCATGTTGAATGAATTTTCATGGTAACCTATAGTACAGGATGTCTCTTTTGACCCAAATATTATTTAGATTGGTCATGTTTACATGTTCATGGGCCCTCCCTCTGAGTTCTCCAAGGGTTAGGGTCAAAGGTCATGCATGGGATGGAAACTTGATGCAAGCGTCGTGTTGTGCAGCTACAAGCCCATTCAGACTAGAGAAAATTTAAACAAAACTTATATATACATATACAATGTAAGTAAGAAACGTTTGAAGAATCATTGCGAAGCAGGAGGGGGCGTACACAAGTGAAAAGGTCATAGCATGAAGGTACATTGTGTATTCTACATGTATATGGAAACTAATTTTGAAGAGATCAGCTGCAAATTCAAGGAGCTCAATTTCTCATTTGCTTTATTTGGTCAAGAAACAATGCACACTTCTGGTATGGAGTAGCCATTTATCATTACAGTGTCACTACACTCCAGCAGTGAAACAAATAGAGGTGTTTAAACAATAAGCATTGCACAAAAATGGAAGTGATTTTTTTTTCTTTTCTGATTTATTATAGGCTAAATAAAGGGCATGTATTTGCTTAAAGATCAAGGTAAACTCTTGCAAATGAATTTTTTGAGGAGTACTTTTGATCAGGTTGAAGAAGACTTCTCTGCCTTACAACCTGTTGACAGAAATTGTATTCGGTTACCGGTAGGCCTTTTTTCCACCATTTTTGACTTTTTTAAAAAGGTTTCTTATTTCTTTATTGACAAGTATGTCACCTGCTGGAGTAATGCTTATTGGCATTTTGGCCTTTTTTTGGGGGGGGGGGCTGTACATTGTTTTCACTGTCTGCACTGTACATGTATATGACATGTGCAGGCCTCCATTTTGTGTTTGGTCCATTTGTATGGTACAGATAATTTTTCCAGAACCTACATGTACATGTACAGCACTGTTTACCTCCAACCAAGAAATATATAGCGTACATTTCCTTACCTCCATGATTGCCCCAATTTAAATGCACATACAGAGTCTGATCGAGAATTTCGTTCAGTATTTGTTGTTCAGACACCACCGCCCCGCCCCTTCCCGCCCTGGATTTGGGAGCAAATTCCTGGGCTTGCGCTTGTCAAGTTTTGGTCTAAATGACGTGACCTCTTGCTCTAACTCCAGCGGGAAGGTTGTGATCTACATATCCAGTGGCTTACTGTATGTTCAGTGATGCATGCTTTACCTGTTGGGCATCTGACAGAAAGGAAGAGCTCTTGTTGTACAGGGGAGCATACTGTACCACTACATGTAAAGGTACCGGTAGAGGTGTTGTTGGGTTCAATAGTTTTTGTCCTTACACCGTAATACTGAACTCAGCTCTGAAGCATAGAAGGGTACTGCCAATGTGCAAGATCAGTACTTTGTCTGGTGTGAGTCTACTCTACAAATTCACTTTTGATTTGATCAGATTGGAAATGCTATGATCGCTGATGATTTTGGGACAAACTTGGCTTGGATAAGGATGGCACAAGTATTTCTGTGTAGTCCCATGCAGTCGCCTTTGTGTGTGAGAAAATAAATTTCTGAAGTTTTCAACAAGATCTGAAGGGGATTGATGAATGTTGTGTTGCCCGATTTACAACTTTACTTGCTTCTGTTTGTAAGATATGGAACTTTTGAAGTTTTGACATTGCCTCAAGTTCATAAGATAGTTACTTTAATTGATGCACTTACCTCTATGTGATTGTAGCCATTGGAAATTTCTGAGGACTGGATCAAAATTTGAAGAGACTTTCTCTACATGTAGATATTGTGTAGCACCATATACTTCATTTTGTGAATAGCTGTGGGACTTTTCAGAATTATGCTTGTGGGTGGTTTACAATCTACAAGTACTCGTGGTCAAGTGTTCTTCAAGTTTATATATCCCTGAATTTGATAGTTCTTGAAAGCATTGCCTGGCACTCTTATTTTACAGTTCTGAGTAACTTCTTGGCAGTTCCTTTTACCAATTGTTTTGCGGGTAGTGCTTTGATGGGTTTGTAAAATATCACTTATCTATTTAGATACAGGCTGAAAGTAGCAGAAGTGACATTCACCTTACTTTTATTGTGAAAGATTTGAGCATGAGGTACTGGCCCTCGTTTAGTTGCTGAAAAGGCTTTCGACGAGTACTAGCATCTAGACAGACGTTCATGTAGACGTAGACTTCTGGACTTGAAACTGGACATTTTGAGCTTTGATACAGGCTGGAAGTAGCAGAAGTGACATTCATCTTACTTTTATTTTGAAAGATTTGAGCATGAGGTACTTCTGGACTTGAAACTGGACATAAAGGGATATCCATCGCCAAAGGAAAACAATTCACCTCAAATATTAAAGCCGGGATTACCTGTTCGCCGGTATTGTGCTTTCAATTAGAATCGGTTTCAAAACTCCCCAAAAGGCCGGTGTGCGATGGATTGTTGAAGAAGCTGTGTGTAACAATGACAGTGGTGTGGACCACCTGTAGAAAACCAAATGGAAAATGGGAACTACCTGGACAAGATTGTAATCGAGAGCTCGTTGCGTCGTTCCTGGATGCCTTCAGGAGAGGTGTACGATTACATCTTCAAGGTGTTGGTCATAGGTGACAGCTATGTGGGCAAAACTGCCCTCATCACCATCTTCTCGACAGGGAGGGCTTCGCCTTACAGAGACTATCAAACCACTATTGGTAAGAGCAAGGCTCAAATGGCACAGGGGCAATTGAATGGGCAATTTGCCCTATGTTTTACTGGTTTCTGGAGTGTCCATTTAATATTCTATTTAAAAAAAAAAAAAATTGGGGGGGGGGGGGGCTTTTTAAGAGAAATTTGCATATCAAGGAAAGGAAAATTGAATGAGGTATTGGTGAGTACTGTAAGTATGTGCAAGACTAGAGGTATGAGTGCACTCGCAAATCAAACAAATAATATTCTGCTTGCAGCCTCCTATATTTCAAATGAAATCTGAAAAGCAGATATTACCAAGATTGTTACAAAAATCATTTTTCTTCCCTTTTCACATACATTTTGTAATGGATTTTTGAAGATAAGAATATAGTGTTTGCTGGTTATTTTCAGAGTTCACCTACTTTTCCCCCTTTTTGTGACTATTACAGATTAAGGACTTGAAAATTCAATGCCATTTTGTCTATTTGTTTGATTTTAAATTTAAATTTTTATTTCAACGTTCTTCTCATACATGTATTTTGTGATGTTACATTGTCATACAATTCTTGTAGGCTAGTTTATCACTTCAGAAAAGCAAATCTATCTCAACCCATGAGCAGCAATTGTGCATCTTACTACATACAGGGTACACATATAAACTGTACATGTATAAGTACATTGCAGTACTTTTTAAGATACACTGTTCTCAAAGTCTTTAACATGTACATGTATCAATCTGTATACACGTGTACATGTATATGTAGAAGGCCTATAATGTATGATATGATCTATTTAACACTGGAGTAGCACTCTTTAGATCATTGTTCTTTTGGTTAATTCACTCAAATACATGTAAGTGTAAGCCATCCTTGCACTTATTGAATGTGCAACCCTCAAAGTGGTATATCCGATGGAACCAATTCACAGGTCCGCCAAAAAGCGAGGTCCCAACCTCACCTTTTCTTTATGTTTGAATGCACCTATTGTGGGTTTGTTTCTGCAAAATTGAGCTTTTTCAAAAGAGTGAACTATCTCTAAAAGGAGCTTGCTCTAATCTATACATGTAAAGTTGTACACTCTACATGTACATGTACTTTCCTACAATGTATTATTAACTGTTGTAGACATCATACACATGCAAGGAGAGTACATTAAAAAGGAAATAAATATGAATTTTAATAGATGGAGCATAAATTGTACAGTTTGTACATTTATAATTGAACCATGTACATTTTACTTCAGATAAATTCGTGTTTGTGAAGTGCTAGCTATCAACAATTTTTGAGAAAACAATATTTTGGGCAAAGAAGGTATTTGCATACAAAGGAATTTTCTAATCCTATTCTTGTGGAGTAGTGCAAACAATTGCACTTGTTCAAATATTGTAAGTCCACTTTTTCAAAATGCTACAAAGCCTTTTTTTGTGAACTTTCCTTATCCATATTTGATACAGGTGTAAAGAATACAGGGAATAAATAAATACAGAGTGCAAACTTGGAATTTTCCAAAACTTTTCTTCCTTATTTGGTTGTAAAGGTACATACTGTACACTGAATGATGAGCCTCTAAGTTTTAAGTTCCTTTTTGCTCATACATATGTACATGTATACAAGTGTATTTGAAACTTTTATGCTTGTTCCTTTATCGTATTAAATACCAATTCATCACAATTCTGGTTCCTATACAGGCTTGTATTTAAAAGACTTTAATATGTTGAGAAGTATTTTGATGATTCATATTTCATATTTTGTTAGTGATGAGTCCTGTAAAAGCTACATTGTACCTGTACATGTTTATTCACAAGGGACCATCATAGTTTTCAACTTTAAAGACACCTAGGAGTGTGGTCTCATGGGGTCTGTCTTCATCAGATTGAGTTTGCCAAATAGCCTGCTATTTTGCGATTCAGGAAGTTATCCCGTAGTCACAAATCACATCTTCATCAGCTCGAAACCTTGAGCTCGAGAAATTAGCTCAACAAATTTACTCAGTGTTCACGCATAGTGCGAGTCTTCGAGCTGGTGAAGATGGATCGCAAATAGCGGCTATTTTGCAAACTAACCCTAGATATCTTGGGGAAGTTTTCCCGAGCAAATAGCCGGTATTTGCGTCTTCACCTGCCAAATAGCCCGCTATTTTGTGATCTGGCTAATTCCCACTGGCTAAAACCCACTCGGCTGCGCCTCATGGGTTCAAACCATTCAACCTGTGCATCATTTGTATAAAAATGTATATTTTTTTCTTGTTTTTACTTTTACAAGGGATTCAATATTTAAAGCCTATCTGCACTAGTTTGGCCAGCAGGGATTAGACCTCCCTGCATGGTCACTGGCAGGTGTTTATCTCATCGATTCAGCTCTCAATCAACATAAGAAAAAGGGGACCATGGGGTATCAACGGGTACCGCTTTGGCACTGTTGGCTGTATAGAGGGCGCAAGTAGCTACAAGTAGTGCAGTCCTGCTTTGGTTAAAGTAACAGTTCATGTACTAACACAATATTCCATTTCCTATTTGTTCCTTTTTTTTCTAGGTATTGATTTCAAGATTAAAACAGTAGAACTCAATGGTAAGAAGATCAAATTACAAATATGGGACACAGCCGGCCAGGAGCGATTTCACACGATTACCACATCCTACTACAGAGGGGCTATGGGCATCATGCTTGTCTACGACATCACGCAAGAGAAGACCTTCGACAACATCGCAAAGTGGCTAAGGAACATTCAAGAAGTAAGTGAAGATGGCAGGATAATATGCAGGGTTCCGTACTCACTTCTTTTTTGGATAGGGGTCTTTGTTGAAAGTTTTAGAATTTGTTGGAAGTTCCATATCAAAGCCCATATCAATTCCTTGCAAAATCCAGTCGTTATCAGGTTATTAATGAAAATCCTGTCTTTTGTTTTGCATACACTTAGTGGGGTAACTCCAAGAACACTTTGACATCAAATCACCAAAATACATTTTATTTGCTAATCTTTGTTGTAGGAATTCATAGACAACATTGCACAGGGGCAAAGAAGTTTTTTACAAGAAAGAAGTAAAGATGGTATAAAAAGGGACGATATTTCAGTGACATATCCAATGGCATAAATTTGAATGTATTGGAGAGTTTAATCACACATGCTACATGTATTTTCTGTTTTCCCAAGAAGTATGAATACTGTACCTAAATGGGTTGCCTGTATGGTTGGTATATTAGCATTAACGTAAGATTATTTTTTTTACACAAAATATCAATCTACTTTTTATGAAACACAATAGGATTATTGATATCTTTTGAAGTAATACTTCCTGTTCTATTTGGCACAGGGAGTACTGGGCCCTGTTGCACAAAACTTACCATTGATGGTAACTTTGCCATCAATGGTAACTACCATAGAAACCTTGATTTTGATTGGCTGTTGAGCCCTGTTACTATGGTAGTTGCTGTTGATGGCAAAGTTATCATCAATTGTAAGTTTTATGCAACGGGCCCAGGTGTTTGTTATCAACAAGACCTTTGTTTCTCTTGATTTGTGAAAACATGGTAGGAGTTGAAGCAAGCTGAACATATACTTGTAACATTTTCTCATGGAAGTCGCGCACTCCACATCCTCTAAAAAGTTTTAAAGGACCAGTTTGGAACTTTTTGAAACGAGGAACCGATGTAATAATTAACTTGTTTTACTTTGTATAGTAGCCTACATAGTAGGGTCCAGTCCAGATGGTCTCTAGCAGATCTACAACACATTCTCTTGCATATCCACTGTGGGCGGTTTCCTAAACCAACAGAATTTTGTAACTTCAAACCCTGAACAAAACACTTACATGTACATCATCATCATCATCATCATCATCATCCCGTATTAAAGTCAGCATTTTCCCACTTACGAGGGGTTACTGGCATTCGCACCATGATGACATTCTCTCCCCCCTTTTCTTCTTGTCTGAAGCATCCTTCCTCATTTTAATAGACATACCTTACTGCTTTTTTTCTTCACCATTTCTTCGAAATATTCATCAGGTTGCGTGAGAGTGCATCTACAGTACATGTACATTTAAGATCCTCGGAGCCCATAATCGAGCCATGCAGCCTGGCCAGGCCAACCCTAAACCTAAACTCAAAACACATCTCAAAGTTCACTGCAATCCTAACCTTATCCCTTTATCTTTGATAAAAATAAATGTGGCGCAAATTATGTTGGAGCAAATGTTAGGTGACCTCTCTAGCTACATGTATGGATAACTGTTAGTTCACCTAGACATGTGTAGAACATGAATAACATTCCTCTTTTCTTCTCTGATTTCCACCCGCAGCATGCGAATGAAGATGTAGAGAAGATGTTACTAGGCAACAAATGCGACATGGATGACAAGAGGATGATCAACAAGGATAGGGGAGAGACGGTAAGTAGGAGGAGGACACTGCCAGAATCCTCAGGAAGGACACTGCCAGTGTCTGAGATAGGACTCTGCTTTAGGAGAGAAGCGCCACGATAGGGCTTGATCCAATGAATTTGGCATCCGTAGCTACGTGATTAAACCACTTGACTTTGACTCCTCTGCGACATACTTTAGATGTCAGACATTATGATCACAATCTCGTAAACAATAGATCTTGCTTCTAATTTAGGTATTTCCTGAAACCTTTATAATAAAAAGAGTTGTGATTGATTTGAGTGACTTCCATTCAAATCAAATCAATCGCATTTCTGTTTAAGACAGGGCCTAGGTTTAAATACCTTTAAATAACTTTTACAAAAATTGCAAAGATGATAACGGCTTTTCCATAATTGTTAAGTCCAACTTAGAGATAAGTTCAACTTGGGATCTTTGTGAAACACCCCCCCCCTCCCCTCCCCCCCCCCCAGTATAGATAGCCTGCTGTTGTATTGTCTTCCAAAGGTATCGAAGAGGGATGACCATTTAATCTGTAACCAGATAGGGCATGACCATTATTTACATTTGATGGGTTGAGATTGGCCGAATGTAGAAATAAATTGTAGGGTAAACAGTTCTCAGTGTTTATGTAAATGGGTTGGGTGTGACATTGCAAATATATATTGTGTAATCTTCAAGCTAGGATTGAAAACAAGAAGAGTAGACAAATATACATACTAAATGCATGGGAACAGTTCTCATGTGTATAATGTGAGATGGTGTTTCAAACATTTTATGAGGAAATGTTCAACTTCATGTCTTTTTTATAATATTTGACTTGCCCTCAATAAAATAAATATTATTTGTCCGTAAAACTGGTCACCATGCATTTTAGATGATTTTGTTCTATCCTTGTAATCTCAAGATTGCCTCTTCACAATAGCTGCATTTCCACTGCAAGCAAAAAATCACTGATTTTTCTCACATTCCAGTGTTTCATCTGAAGTTGCTAAGCAACTACATTCACTGTCAAGCAACGAAAAACCGAAATCGTAAAATCCACCTCTAGAGTGTGATTTTTGAAACGCTAGCAGAAATTGCACCCATTTTTTGCAGTGTTAATGCCCACTCTTGAAACATCTGTGAATGATTCTGGTTTTGGGTCATGTGACTCTCAGAGTATCCTCGCTTCTGTATGATCGCATACAGAGCAGCGACAAGTCATGCATGAGCAATACTCGTTCAAAATTAGGAATGAGCAAACACATTGATGTTTGTGAATGGGTTTTTCCATTAGTGTAAAAAGCAGTAATAAAAATCAATCATTTTTTCAAAACGGTGTTTGTGCTGTGTAAATTGGCCCAATGAGGCATTCATTTTGAATATTCAGATTGCAATGGAGAATGAAATCCAATTTCTGGAGCCTAGTTTCAAGTTAAGACATGCTTAGTGTTCAAGTTCATAGTCCCGTGACACAAATTCAGGCTAATGGAATTTAAAGAATAAGGTTGCACCCAGGTTTAACAGCATGAAGTTATTCTCATTGACTAGGTATACAAATTGCAAAGGAGAAGGGAATGAAATTTCTCATAACAAGTGTTAAGTAAAGTAAGCAAAGTTTGGTCAATTTCAACTTTATGAATTCAGCCTACAAGTTGTACGGCATTGTGTGAGTTAGTCTAGATTCTGTCCACTTTTTAAATATCTTTTATTCTTCAATCATTATGTCATCCTCCCTTTAAATTGACACGCATCCCATACAGATCGCTCGACCTCCAAAAATAAACCGATCAAAAAAGGGTAAGAATAAAAGGCAAGGACTGTCTCTGTTCTACCGTTGAGGGCGTGTTATTTTCTCAGCTGATTGGGCGCGCGTGCAACACGACAATAGTCCAAGTAGTGGACTATGTAGGAGTATGATGGCGTAAATTTTATTGTAATTTTTGTTTTTGTTTTATTGTCCAGATTGCAAAGGAGAACGGAATCAAATTCCTGGAGACGAGTGCTAAGGCGAACATCAACGTTGAACAGGCTTTCATGACACTGGCAGCAGACATCCTAAAGAAGGTAAGATCTAAAGGGCTGATTCCATGTAAAGATAACAACATTGAACTATAGGCCTGTCTTCATCAGCTCGAGTTTGCCAAATAACCCGCTATTTAACTATTCCGATCGCAAATTAGCCAGTTAATTTAGGTCTTGCTAACTGCAGTTGCAATTAGCAGGATATTTGGTCGAGAAAATATCACGAGAAATCTTGGTCCTGTTTCTGAGAAAGCGGGCTAATTTGCGCCTGTCCAAGCTAGTCTGTGATGAGCGTATCGGTCTTGTGAAGACGCAAGTTCGAGCTTTGGGATAATATCCCGAGTCTGAAAATACCAGGTTATTTAACAAACTCAAACTGATAAAGACAGGCCATATGTGATATGATTTACGTACACTTTTGACCACAATAGGACCTTAAAGGGAGTGGGTCGTCAAGCTTTCACGTGCAGAAGGCCATAATTTGCTGACACCACACTTGGTGGAAGTACAAGTCTGCACATAACAAACCGGTAGGCCTATCAAGAAATACATCCTAGGTTGCGTTTATCTAGGAAATTTTTGGCTAGAATCAGGTTTCTCAAACGTCTTTCAGGCAAATTTAGAAGTAGATAAACGCAAAGCCTTTTTCAAACGTCTTTAGATATGGGCATATCTAAAGACGCAAAAAGGTGCGTTTTGTATGTCACATACAGCCAGAATCACGTTTCAAAATGATCGATAAACGCAAAGCTGTTTTGTACCTCACATACAAATAGGACCGGCCAGGTGTTGTGTACAAGCATACGTGTGAAGTTGACCTCCGAGAAACTGTCTGCTTCCCGGGTCAAACGGCGCTGAGCAGCTGCGAAGAGACGAGGCCTTTATTGCGAATCGTGAAGTGTAGATAAACGCGACATCCCGCAAATCACGATCGTATAGTGGGGTATGATAGTGGGGTTCGATAGTGGGGTACGATATGTACATATCTAGTGGCAAGCCTAGATAAACGCGCTCCTAGTCTATCGGAGAGTCTTGGAGAGTCTGAGGGAAAAGTGAGATAATGGCTTTACTATATGGGGAACAGCCTATTGGTCATAAAACTGAAGGCTGATATAAAATCCTGGTGATTGACAACACCTGTTATTTGGTAAACACCAGAAAGGTGTCGAATTGACGAGAGCCCTCTCCTATGCGTCTTTAAGAAAGGTACCACTTAAAAACTTTATGGAAAATTATGGAAATTACAGAATTGTTGGTTCTGTCAATCGAAAAAAGTGGACATTAGCTACACGGCTTCTTATGAATTGATGTTGCATTAAAAAAAAATCAGTTTGGCTTGCAGATATTGATATGGGTCTGCCATAAGGAAATGGCTAGTAGAGCGTTCCCAAAAAAGGCTATTAAATTGTTTGAGGCTCATTACCAGAAATCAATGAGGTGGTACATACAACAATGATTTCCAGTGGCTTTTTTTGTATCAACTGCAGGTGAACAGTGTATTGCTATCGTTATTGTTAAAGGTACTATGTCCCATTTGCAGGCCAACAAAATGAAAAAGTTAAATTCCAACTGCATTTGAAAGATAATACTAATTTAGAACTTCCCTAAAAAAGGTAGGGCTTGAAAATGTCTTCAAGTGGGAAAATAACGACTATTAGTTGTCAAATCGACTTTAGGCTATAGAGCCCAAAAGTAATAGTCTTGATTTTCAGACAATTGTACCGAATGGTCATACGTAATATGCTGCGCAAAGATTCAATCAGTTTAATTTTGGCCATCACAAGAAGTGGGTTATTGATGTAGAAAAATGCTCATGTACCCTTTACAACTATTTTCATGTATGTTATTACCAAAGAAGAAAAAAAAGCCAGTCAGTCACTCAATAGTGTCTGACAGTGAAGTCTAGCAAGTAAACGGGTTTCCTTGCATAAGGGTCATTTCACGTTAAGTGTACACTTTTTTTCTCACTGGGGGTCAAAAATGAAAATTGTTGTTAGAGCAAAAGATGCACAGATTCTGAAAGTTTGGGGTATATGTCAGAAATGTGTAAAATTATAGAGCGTCAAGTCCATGTTTACATATAGAAATATTCGATTGAAATACAGTAACAAAAATAGGCGTTTGGAGAGGACATTTTGTTTAACAAAGAACACATCAGCTTTATTATACCTGTAAATGGTATACACATAGTTTTCTGTACTTTTATATGCCTTTTTATACTTATCAGATGTTGATGCACTTATTTCCTATTCACTTAAGCCATATTTTGCCATAAAATTAGTGTATTTTATAGGAAACTGAATTATGGGGAGGTTGAATTTATTTAATGACATGAGAATTTCTTGTCCTTCTTCTTATATAGACTTCAAATTTGGTATACAGTGTTGCATTTATGTCTAAATTATTTGATGCTGTGTAAAAAAAAACAAGTGAATGCAAGTTTTAATCAAATATGAGCTTCCAAACTTAATTCATTGACGTGTTTTGGAGAGGACATTTGTTTAACAACAAATCTTAGCAATATGAACTCTTATTATATTAGTTGATATGTAAATTGCTATGCATCATTCATTTCTAACATTTCTGTAAGAACATGGCAATAGATTATTGGAACATTATATGAGCCAAGTGACATATATTGGAGAGGATAAACT
Organism: Strongylocentrotus droebachiensis; assembly: GCA_035222895.1. Classification (NCBI taxonomy): domain Eukaryota; kingdom Metazoa; phylum Echinodermata; class Echinoidea; order Camarodonta; family Strongylocentrotidae; genus Strongylocentrotus; species Strongylocentrotus droebachiensis. Next base: position 42,812 of record JAVYIG010010717.1, read on the forward strand.
TCAAATTATTCACCATCATTACAACTCCAACTTTATCTCAGAATATATGGCGTGAAAGTTTTGTTATTCATACATTGTTTCATGTTATTTAAACAGTATTTTACAATAAAAACAATACTGATATTGTCTATTGATACACCAGTTTTTATATTCAAGTCTTATTATTTATTTTTTCTATAATCCAAACTCTCAAAGAGTAACTCGTTGATATACATTGTATGTTATGGAGAGGACACTTTGTTTAACAGTGACATCTGAATGTTTAAATGCAATTTACTTTTTTTGTAATCAATACATTCACCAGTCTTTATTTTTGATTTTCATATACCAAGTTAGATAACGCAATATAAGGTAGGAAATGTCCCGATACCATGCCTATTGTCAATTAAACTAGTATTTATAGTGAGTAATAAGCAAAAAAAAACATCTTACTTTAAATTCCTGCAAAAACAATATGAGAATATAGGTTTCCATAATTGTTGGTATAACTGATCAGAAAGTCCTAACTGATAAATGAATAACAGGTACTGTAACAAGTTACTTGCTTGTCTTTAAAACCGTTCTATTTCTCAACAGTAACAAGACACTTCTTGTCTTTAACAACTTTTTTTTTCTTAACAGATAACAAGGCACTTGCTTGTCTTTAACACAGTTCTTTTTTAAACAGATAACAAAACAATTGTCTTTAACAACTTTTTTTTCTTCACAGATAACAAGGCACTTGCTTGCAGCAAGTGAAAACGATTTCGTTTAATAACATTATGGAAATGCAAGCATTTAATTAAACAAGGTTTCATATAAAGAGGTAGAAAATGAAATTTCTAGAAATGTGATTTTCTCTTTGAAATTCAGATACAGTTCGCCAAATGATTTTTTTTTGGTAACCCTTTCTTCAAATTGTTTTAAAGCGCTCGTGTGTTAAATTTGCAACATGTGAATCAAATGAAAGAAGGGGATCTCAGCTTTACAAATATGTGTCATTTATTAATTATAATTGAGATTAAGATATGATAAAACATCGACAATTCAAAGTTTCGTTTTTTCTCGAACGCACTCTATTTGTAAAGGTTGAGAACTGTTGAGAACTGATTTTTCTATAAACAATTGTTCGTGATGTGAAACGGTTACCATGCAAAACGGTGCGAAGCTCTACACACAGACAGCGTATTGCTCTGATTGGCTGTATGCAAATGAGTGCATACTGTACTGGGATCTGGGACTCTCGATCGTGGACCTGGGAAAACAAATTACTGTAGTTGTAGTATGATAATTCCAATCAGAATAGTGAGACGTATAAATAGTCCTCTCCCACATTCACCTAAAATTACGTTCGCCTCAAATCTAAATCGGTCCTTGTGAATTAATATTAGTACTCAAGGACAACAAGACGGTACTTCAACGGGGGAATGAAATTCAAAATCATCATTCCGTTCACGATTTCATTTGATATTTCTTCCTTTTATTAATGCCGTACCATAAATTCTGCCATTTCGTTTTCCCTTCGTTCTTTCTATACAACAGTGCAGTTCGAGGGGCAAGGCAGGTGCGCTAGTTGGTTAGTAGACCCTATCGAAGCTAGCGCAGAGGTGCAACAAGAGGGCCGGCAATAAGCCCTATCGGACCCAGGCGCAGGTGCGATAAGTGCAATAAGTGCAATAAGCCCTATCGGACCCAGGCGCAGCTATCGCACTAGCCTTTTGACAAGGCCTCGTGACTCTAAGCGGCTGAGATGAGTCTAGATACCCGGAGTGAACGCGCGACCGAGTGACGGAACGTCACGAGGCCTTTTTGAAAGTGGGTTTCACTGCTCCGCATGAATTATTCATAGATACATATTAGCATGCCAATACGCCTACTTTGGATTTATTGACCAATCAGAACGGCGATCTCCCAGTTGGCTTCGTTCGTGATTCGTTCCATGTAGCGGTCAGTGGTCTTAGCACGTATGTAATAGTTCATAGCATGTAGGTCCATGTTCGCACTACGTAGAGTTTACTGTGTGTGTGTGTGTGATGGATATGCTGACGTCGTGCGAGGATACGTTCGCTGATTGAACGCTCCATTTTCTGGAGCGAATTCCAGTCGGAAACAAGGGTTAACATAAGAAATCCAAATCAGATTGATAAAGGCCACTAGGATGGGCTCCTCGCTCTCGCGTTCACTTGGGTTTTCGCGATTAGTCTCGTTTTAGTCGCTCGGCGTCTATCAGACAAGTGGCCTTGTTTAAAGGCTACTATTGCACCTGTGTGCGATAAGTGCAATAATGGGCCTTTTAACGCGCACCTGCGTTTACTGCGCTAAACGTTACAGCGAACGTATAGTTTATTTTGATGGATACTGTATATGGGGCAAAGGTCAGAGGATTTGTTTTCCCTACTTGAAGTGCCTGGTTAAAAAAATGTGTCCTCTCCTTAACAACCTAATGGCATACATTATATTGCTACCAGGGTGGTAAATGATTGCAATGATCAGTAGATTTTGTCAGTTACACACTTACAAATATTGCACTTTAAAATGTATTTAATATCAGACTATGTTGTGAGAATATTTCTGTCTTTGCATTCAGAAATTACCCAATTACATAGAGGAATTAATGAAAATCAATACCAAAATAAAATTATAGCTGTTGACATGATATTTAATGAATTCTTATACTGAGTGGAACAACATATCAATGTTTTCTTACATGAAGGAAGTGATTATACTATAAAAAAATAATTGTTTCTGTACATTGTTAACAATGGGTAACTCTGTTATGGAGAGGACATTCAGTTTAACATTGCATTAGTGTGAGATACTGACCATCTATAGATATGTAGATGGAAAATCACATTTCATGATATTAAATGGAGGCATATTATTATTGTATACCAGTGCCATAGATAGTGCAAGCCTCAGTGCTTTAATATATGAAGAAAATACCTGTTATGGAGAGGACACACTTTTAACGGAAAATAAAGTCATCAAATTAACCAAGCAATAAAATATATATCACATATTTTGTTCATTGATTTGAGACATGTCCTCATTTTCAAACATTCTGAAGATTATTTAAATAGAGTTTAGGCCCATATATATCATTTTAAGTCACTGCTGCTGGCCTCAATGTTATGGAGAGGACATGTTTTTTAATTTTAACGGAAAAGATGCCTTTTACAAAAATATTCATCATTTTCACATTTATTGGTCAAATTTGGTCAAATAAGTTTTATGATGTTACATAGTGGCTGTGCTGACACTAAAACATTAAAATTTTACACAACTCTCAATAGATTCATGTAAGATATCAATGAACATTATCAAAATTATGAAATGAGAATCCCTTTTCCGTTAAAAATGCACTAAAAATGCTGAAATTAACAGAAATAATGTTTGCAGTGTTATGAAAATTGAACTGTAGGTTGCTGTTGATAAGGTCCATCAAATAAAATGGCCAACATAAAATAATAATTGTTTAAAGATGCCAAAATGGGGAAAACCCCATTTTTCAAAAAGTGTACACTTAACGTGAAATGACCCATAATTTGAATATGAGGACACTGCTAACGTTTAAATTTTACAGATAGGACAAACATGACATATTCATAATTCCTGCAAAGTTCTACAGCATTTGAGGTTGGCTGCAAAAGGGACATAGTACCTTTAAGGTGGAACTGGCTCTTAAAAGACTGGATATACTGAATGCGGAAACCTCAGTACCATATTTTATATATCAATTGTCTTCTTATGAATGGATCACAGGTTTGCATGCATGAACCCTAACGGTAAACAAAGTCAGTCAGGCAATGCAACATATAGAGCACATCTATTGTGTTTAGCCCTTTAGGGTGTGGAGACATCGATGCCTAATAGGCTGTCTTTATACAAACCGCAGATATCCTTAAAAATACAGATTTTTGTTCATCATTTAGGATAAAGTACATTGCATGCTTGATCTTTTACTACTGAAGAAAATTAAATTTGCCTTAGACATTGTAAACATCTACCAATTTTTATTTTTGAAAGTGGCAAAAATCATGACTGATAAGTGTTATATGATATGCACTCAAAAAGATATCATATGTGATATGGGATATTTTAGAACGCTGACATTCAGGAATTACAGTCATTTATTAATTGCAACTGTCTGTAGATCATTTTAAAACCAGAAAATGCTAAGTTCTTGATGAACTACCTAACATTTTCTTTCATCTGTTTCTATCTTGTTTTTTCTTTGGTCACCAGTACCCTCAGAGGGATACAGGCTCACCCGGCGTTGTGAAACCAGATATGAAAGAAGGAAGCAGTTCTGGATCGAAATGTTGTCCTTAAGAGCGAGGGGGAGCCGACGACTCGACGCCTCCCTCACCCCCTGTTCATCTAGCTTCAATGAATATGTCCTCGCATTGTGGTAAAACAAGACCGAGCGACACACGTCAAAGAACTTTTTATTGAATCAACGATGATGCTTTCTTTGTAATATAATAACAAATATTCCTATTCTCTCTCGTTTATTTCATTTTTTATTTCTTCCTTCCGTCGATGAAGACCTGAATGATATCCAAGGCCTGTTTGGGATCCAGCGTAGGGGCACCAAACAGCGTTTTAGATAGAGAACTCCTAGTAGAAATTATCAAAAGGGAATTAGATTCCAGCTGTGTTTTGCAGGCTTGAATTGATTATCAGTCTTTACGACTAATGAAATAACACTCCAGCTCTTTGGGATGGAATTTTAATTCACTTTCTCTTGACACACATCTACATGTGTCAATTTAACAGCAAAGAATGATAAATATATTTAAACAAATAATTGTATTATAGCACTCAATGATTATATTCATCAATAACTTCCACCTAATGATAAATTTCTGTTCAGAAATTTCTCTCATATTAAAGGGATATATATTTTCATTTATTTAATCAAACTTAATTTGGCAAGTAACCTAACCCTCCAGGATATGAAAATTAAATTCCAATCTCAAAAATGGCATGTAATGCTACCAAATAAAATGTTGAGCTATGACAGTTTTCCATACACATGTAATAAGTTGCACAAGTTTGATGGCTCACCTTAAAAAGAAAATCTCTGGAATTCTGTAAGGCATTGTAGAGTAAAATTGTTGAAATTCTATTTTGACTAGTTGAATTAGCAGAATCCTATGAAATTGATTGAGATAAGCAGCTGAAAATGCGAATGCTGAATTATAGCCTTATGGCTCTAACGTCAAACCGATTATCACGCTTGTATTGTACTTTAAGAGCACGTCTCTGTAGAGCCCTTGTAAAGCATTACCTGAACTAGCAACAAGTGATTTGAGGAAAACATGTTCTAGATAGTTGGTTAGATCAAGACCAGTATGGCAATTTTCTGATACATTTACGATAATATATCGTGAATCTTCACTCTTTTTTTTGGCACACTTTATAGTTTAAGAGGCAACTTGCAAACCAAGTGAAAGATGAAATTGCTTCTAGGATGTTTGGTCAATATATTTCTTTATAGTTCAATTGCCTTATGTAGTGCTCAAGCTGCTAAAATATTAAAATATCTACTGAATTTCAATCGCTATAGATATTAATTTAACATGATATTTTCTCTTTTTGGGCACACCTTAGAGTTGACAAACAACTTACAAAAGAAATCTTATTCAGGCAATTTTCATCTTTAATTGAAATTGTTCAGATCATGTAATACAAAGGAAAGTGATACAGTCATTCAATTGTCCTCTCCAGGCAAATTGCCTAGCCTTTTTTTCACAACAGGTTGAAAATAACAAATTCACACTTTTGAATGTGCATTATGAGAGCAATGATATAAATCAGTTTTGAGAGTAACATAAAAGATCCTGTCCATTGCATTTGAAGCTAGATCGTCTGAAAGAAAGGAAGAGAGGAAAGAAATGAAAGAGCAGTTGCATAAAAAAGGACCAATTGGAAAGTGATACTGTGTACTTGTCATTACTGTGATGCGATCACCAAATCGATCGACCGAGCGTATGAGAAGATCGTAAATTTTCTCAATCTCTGAGTTTAAATCAATGGTCGCAATGTCGGTACGTGTACAAACCCGTGGCAATTCATTTCCCTTTTGTGTTGTTTGCCGTAATTTCTGTTATTTATTGTTTTATTTTATTTGCATGAGTGATTTTCTACTGTGCATTAGTTTGACTTTGTATTATTTGAAAGTAGGTTTTGACGAAATCAGAACACTGCTTATGATTTTTTTTTAAACCTTAGAGAGGGAACAGATGAGCTGATTTTGTATAGATGAAAAAACAAAGAATTTAATGAAAGATATAATGATATAATAATACATGTATCATTGTGTGTCTTATGGAGCGTGTAAACATTATGGCAAAGCAGATAAAAGTGTACTTGTGGTTTCATGTCAAGCTTCGTTCATACAGGACGCTGTAAACCGCCTCAAAAATATGTAAATGATTCACGATGAGGGATGTAGAAATAGTAGCTACGTGCCCCTGTGCATACTTCATTATGTGCTTTAAGATACAGGAATGTTAAGCAGGCAGAGCTTATAAATGGCGTTTCATTTTGCTGCAGTGATGTTTTTGAGGCGGTTTACTCGGTCGCGTGTGAACGAAGCTAAAGAATAGCGCTAGGATAGACATAGGCTCTCTGTAGTGGTGGTGATAAATACTAAAGATTTGAATTGTGCAAGGTGTAAAATTCTATTCAATGCAATGATGAGCCTCCGTATAATTCAGAGCTTTGCACAATGTAAATGTAAGCCTCACGATGTTAGATGTAGTGTAAAGTCTTCCCCTGCAATTATGACACAGAAATGCTAACTTCCCCCACTTCAGCTTTCACGAATTCACACAAATGTAAATGCGCCCACTTGTGTTAGAAGCAAGTCCATTGCAATGCACTCACATGAACGATGTCCCTAGAATAGGATGTACAAGTATTGGATATTGTATGATACAAATAATGGGAGCACGTCATTTAACAGTAGTACATGTGCATCTGTTTTTATGCATTGATGCCCTTTCTTATCAAAGGCATGCAACATAAATCTGGCAATATAGTTGAAAGAATCGTTTGCTATTGATTTATCTAATCACTAAACTGGATTTCACATATTAAAAACAATTACAGGCAATAATGACATTAAATCATCAATGGAACTTGAAATGGTTGATCATTTCTGTAAGTACTGACAGGGGTTTCAAGTTTGAGATTCAGGGGCAACTTATTGGATTCATAATTACAGGAAATTTGTGAATAGCCATAATCAACTTTGCCGATGTACGCTTCATTATTTCCTTTTTGATAACAATTTATTTGGTCCTTTATCAACTGTTTTCCATCTGTAGTGCATTAAGAGACTTTTTGACCCTCTAAATAGAAATTCTAACCTGTATGAAAATTTGTTTTTCTAAGTCGAAAGGCAGTCTTCACGTGGTACTTAGGTAGTTCACAAACAAACAAATGAAAAAAGGAAAACTTCAAAAAGAGCTGAATTTATGTACAAAATACCTTCTCTTTGCCTATATATGGAATGATTTTAAGCAATTATAATTAAGTTAATTATTATTATGATATATGTATGTATTGTACACTTGAGTTATTTTCCAATTATTATTCTATTCCTCAAATAACAGAATGCATGTAGGTGTATCGGTGTATGTGTATAAGTAGTGGTGGGTCAAACAAATATAAATGGTGCATACGTGTACAGTACAAGTGACTTTGAACAAAAGTAATTGCAGTTTTCCAAGTTTCTGAACCCACGTGGGACCATTTAATTTTTGTATGAAGTGTATTTGGAATGGGCTTGGGCCTTGTTCACACGTGACTGGTTAGGCTGGGTCAAAATACTGCTGCGGCAAAATATAAATCATTTTACATGCAAATGAATAGCAGGTGAGGGTAACGAAGCTGTGCGCAACAAATGCCTTGCTGAGATCTAAGTGACTTTTGCTTATCTGGACAAGTCTGAAAGTTAACGCTTTTTAAACTCCTGGAGAAATATGCCATTTGTTGCAGCTGTTTTGCGAGGTGGCTTTTGCATTAAATGTGAACTAGGTTATAGGGTTAAATTTAAATAGATACAGGGCAAATATCTATGCATAGCAATGGGATTGGTAATGGTATAATAATAATAATGAGATGTTTAACAACTGAATTAGTAAAGACACGTTAAAATGAAGTATTTCCTTTGATAAACACAAGTTTGACGGTTAAGAGATATGTCGCTCAATGTTCCTTAATAGTTGCGGGAGGTTTATCTGTTATGGCAACATTGATACAGGTGACCAAAGGGGGATAATCAACGAAAGATATGAAGCTATAGTGTTGTAGCATGCTCAAATGCAAATTTACAAGCGATAGGGGAATAAAGTAGCATCCCGAGTAGCATGCAATTGCATATACATTGTACCTATATAGGTTTAAATTAACAGTGACCTTATAACAGCAGTATGTGTTCCTGCTTCTATCTTTGTCGAATCCAAAGTAAAACAAATGCATACAAAGCCATAGACGATCAGGTACGATTAATATTGTTCTAAGCCATTTGACAAATGTGTAAAAGCCTAAAATCGCTGTATTTATAGTCATTTTGTACGTTTGCTAAGCACTAATATAAGAGCCTGTAAAATTGACTCAATTGCAATGAAATTCAAAGTAGCTTGTGATACATGTTTGTGCATTTATGAATGCACCTAAGTTTTTCTGAATAACCATGTCATACTATTACATGTACTTACATGTGCACTTTAATTTTATTGTACAGAGTGTATAGGGGGAAAAATGCTACAATTTGCCACGCATCTGATAAACCGACCCCAAAGCTGGGGTTAATCGTATAATAGTGTCTTCAGTAACAACTAACAAAAAATACCACATAAATACAGTAGATATTGTAGGTGTTTAGCATAGAATATGAAATTGACTACTTGTAAAAAAAAAAAAGTGTATGGAGAGAGAGAGAGAGAGGGAGAGTGGATAAAATAAATGCATATCATGTAATGTTATTAGTAGATATCTTTAAATAATTTGTGAAAATGAAGAGCTGAAAAGGACCATTCCACAGGCTAATTTTTTTAGTAATTTTGTGTATTCTGCTCCAAATGATTAACTTGCGTTACCAATATGTATGTCTCGTTTCTTTAATTGTATGTTTATGTACATACTAAGGACCATAGTGAATGCATAGGAAATGATGGGGCGAATTTATTCTGTTTTTTGCGTTTTTGAAGTGGTAGTAATCGTAGCTCGGCTTCCAGAGAAAGTGATTTTTGTATTTTTTTAATTGATTCATTATTTGACAGTAAGAGCAACCTTAATATCTGTGATGGATACTCGCCTTCGTGATATTATTGATTGATTGAGATGTGCAGGTATTTTCATCTAATGAAATTGAGCTTAATTGGGTCTGGACTATATACATATTTAGACTAACCCTTCTCTTTTCCCTGTCTTCATATGGGCATGTAAAGAGCAGGGTGTAGTTTGTGTTCTCCAGACCCTTTCAACTCATTTTTAATTGGACATACATTTTTTAAAACTTGTTCAGTCTGTAAACTAGGCTGTCGTGATCAATGTTATCAAACATTGTCAGCTAACTGATTGCAATTTTCGCACTGGTAAAAGTCATTGATTATGAAAATCATAATATTCACAACTATTGCCGAATTGGGCAAGATTAAAACAAATGTCTGAATTGCAAGATTCATTATCAAAAGAAAAATCACTAATTCTAAAGATAGTTTTTAACGCTGGAGAAGCGTAGATAAAAAAAAAATATACAAATATAAGAAATGTACAGTCCTTGATTTACAAGAATTTAAAATAGAGACCTTTTCTCTTTCATTTGTTCTTTGCCAGGCACTCCCATAATGCAATTTCAAGGCACCCGCTCAAACTCAACTAAAATACATATTATCTGTGATTGCAGTGTTTAAAAAAAATGTGTCGGTTCTTTCCCGTAAACTGAAGAGTTAATCGTATTTCATTAGGAATGCAGCCTGTGGAATGGTTCATTTGCAAAATAATATGTTTATATCTTCAAAACATGCATCTTATAATGATTATTTTAAAGTTTCCTTCAATGCATCCACACAGCGTAAACCATCTGTAGAGTAAAATACAATGTAGTAGTCGTGTTTTTAGAGGGGGACAAAAAAAACTTTGAGATAAATTTCATGAAGCACTATGAATTGATCCTAGGTGTATGTAGATGGCATCGTAAGAATTGAATGAAATGGTGAAAATTTTGAGGGAGTGCCCATTATCTGTGGAATAAAGGAAATCTATGTTCATTGAGGTACACAAAAAATTGTAAGCATTATACACTTGTACATTGGTTATATTAAAGAGAAAAATAATGCTGAAATTATAAAAACTGATTTTGTATGGACTGTGTGATGTTCTTTGTGATTTGTATTCATTTTTATGTAATGTACCGTTTGTCAGAGGATCAGAAAGGATAGCCATCATCGTAATATAATCTAATTTAAAACAAAAATCCTCGTTACGAATTATTTTATTCACTTGTTACTAAGAATTGTATTTCAATAGTCAGAATGTGAATTGATTGTCCTACCTTGCAACATTATTAATGAGTGCAATTCGCATTCTGACTGTTAAATTACAATTATACGTAACAGGTGAATGAAGTAATATGTGATGAGGCACTTAAACAAAGAGTTGTGCATTAAATTTGAATACATTACGAACGATAATGGCCTATATATGGCCTTTTACGTCACCTCTTTAATTGTATGAATATTCAAGTGACACCTTTTGTAATCCGATTTCTACAGGCAAAAGAGTAGAGTATTAGAGTTGATTTCTTTGAAGATTTCGTGAATGTCTCTCGTATGTTTAATAGAGAAATAATAGAATAGTAAAGGAAAGTACTTCATAGTGCCTTTACAAAAAAAAAGGTGGTGGGCAAAAAACAGAAGTGGGTTAGGACGGGGAGATAATAAGACAGGGAGAGATGATACGTACAGATCAGAGAGAGAGAGAGAGAGAGAGAGAAGGAGATAAAAAAAAGAGGGACAGATGGAGGGAGAGAGAGTGATAGCTTCTTACGCCCTCTATGTAGCAAACATGCATAATCGGTGGCCATTGGTCCCCATGGTCCCCTTTTATTGAGAGCTGATTTGATGAGATAACCACCTGTCAGTGATCATGGAGGGAGGTCTAATCCTTTCTGGCCAAACTAGTGCAGAGATGCTTTTAAAAACAATCCTTGAAAGGGACTCTTATTATGACTTTATTCCAAACTGACGCCAACAGAATGAGAAAGCTCACAACATATTTCATTTTCCATCTTTACCAGAACTCAACCTCCACCTAAATTGCTAGTGTGTCGTTCTTTTGTTAACTGAAAATGCTCTTTTTCCGCGAAGTCAATCTTTTAATTAAGTTTAACCCCGTCTCAGAAGAAGCTCAAATAAAGGTTGTGTATCAGACATGGAACGGATGAATAAACAGCTTCTGTGTGTCATCAATCTGGGCCATTCACATATTTTGTTTAACCAGACGGTTGACACAAAAGTCAATCAAAGCGAAAGGAAAGCCGTCTGCTTTTTTTTTATTATGCAAATCTGAATTTGAATAGATGCGTATTGACCCGTAGCTTCTGATTAGGACACTCCTTGCAGTGATACATGGATTAAAACACAGTAGTCTACACAAACAAACTCGAAATGAATTTTAGGAGATAAAAGAGTTTAATTTTCAATTTTCTTTAATTTCTTGAAAGTCGGGAAAACTAATGGACAACCAAAATAAGTCAAGGTTACTTGTTTAAAAACATAACGTTCACGAACTACATAAACTATATACAATGAAAGGCATATTACATAATGTTTACACCGAAACATGAAATGAAGTGTTACCTGAATAACATATGACGATACAAAACATACTTCGGCAATGTTCGAACATGAATAACAAAAACATGTAAAAAGAGCAAGTGCATGTGGGTTGTCAAACGGAATGGTTAAATTTGTATTTAAAATGGCTCTCATCATTGATAAGTGATTAAAGGAGCAACATTGATCGCACAAACATATGTACTTTTGTATGTAATTTGTACAAATGTTTTTTTTTATTGTACAGACAAGGCTCCTCGGAAGATCAATCCCTACTGAAATGGCAACCATGTATGATAAATTAATAAATAAACAGATGAATAAATAAATACGTAGGCGTAAATATATATGAATTAATGAACAAATAAGTAAACAAACAAATAAATAAATAAATAAATAAATACATATATACATAAGTGAATGAATAAATTAATAAACACATTATTTAAATGAATGAATAAATGAATAAATAAGTAAATACATAAAAGCCATTTTTTGATGGGACGTACTCGCACATTGTCGTCGGGAAAGGAGCTGTCTCTTGCCCAATTCAAATTCAAATTCAAAATAAAAATAATTTAGATTTTCATATAATAATTATTATGAACAAAATGTTCAGTATGTTTCCACAAAATTAATGTCCTACCATATTTTTGCAGTGATATAATCACTTTTATTAATGTAACCCTTCTATCCCGATGCTTAATAATACACATATAAATCCTTCGTGGCATGTCTTTGTGGATTTGTATGGTCCACAATTTAGCGAGCGAGCAAAACAACCGAGCACAAATGCTGAGACATTACTTTTATGTTAAGAGTCAAGGATGCCTAAACATGTGGAAAAGAAATGTTGTACTCATTAAAGCACGTGAAAAACTTGACATTAGTTATCTTGAATGATGAAACAAGGCATTAATTAGTTTAACACACAGTGCAAAACATAATAAATGTACGAGCAAAACAAGGTTTTACGAAATAGGCAAAGAATATCCAACATAACAATAAAATAATAATAATAATAATAATATCTAAGATTTATATAGCGCTGGTATACAGATACAGTTTCTTAGCGCTTTACAAAACAAATGAAATGAAAAATTACAGTTAAACTGGATAATTATATAATAAGGATCAACAAGAAACGTGAAATGAACATTGCGCTTAATTTGGACGAATTACTTAACTATTAATGTATAACAATAACATGATAATGAAAAATGAAAATGAAATACAATAATTAAGTAACATTAATGAAACTGCAATAATTAACAATCAATTGACATTTTACAAATTAAAAAGATGATGAAAACAGCAACTAAAAGTGTGTGTGTGTGTGTGTGCGTGTGTGATGGGGGGGGGGGGCAATAACGTAATATCACAGGTTCACAAATGAAAAATCATGAACTTCTGCTTACGCCCTCCCAGAGCCTGCATCTCCAAATTAAACCTTTGTGCATGAAAATTGTATTTTGAACCCCTGCGACACTTGAAAGTTAGGGTTTGGAAATGCAAACTATATAGACGCGGTGCACCGAGGTCAGACGAAATGCCATTATCCTATCCCCTGTCATACTCAAACCATTGAGTGTGATAGATAGTATTTCACTTCTCACACATGGAGTGCACTATCAGACTACGTTGAAGTACATAGTTCAACTATTACAGTGCTCTAATGAGGATTAACTGACACGGAGGTGAGTAAAATATATACTATAGGCTTATCATTTTTTGATATATTTTTGTCATATTTCGATGTTTTATACCAAGGACGCGAGTTGTTGGACACCTTTTATGGAGGTGAGCGAAATGCAAGTACCCATGTGTGAAACCTACTTAAATGCCAGTAACTATACAGCCTTTACAGGCTAGAAAGAAAAACATGCTAGTAAATTCATGTTATATAGTAAATAAATGCCTACTTACGATGTTTGTGGCTATGAAGGATGATGACCAACTGACAGTAAAATTACACGGAAATACATTGATATACAGCATCATTATGAAATAGTTATTATTTTAAAAATAGTTTTGTGATATTTCGACAAATTGTGTCGCCGACGCTAAATGAGTGAAGTGTATGTATTGCTACAATTAAGGTAGATATTATCGACACGATTGAAAGGACTATTTAAAGGAATGAACTTCCATAGAAATCATGTTTGGTTTATGTAATATATTAATCGTAGTGTTTGCACTTTGAATAAAATAATAGTAAAATGTTGTACAAATTGCCGAAATTGTAATCGTGTTAAATTGTGAAGTTTAGTATGTAACCGTGGATATGGCGGAGATGTGACTCCTTCTTATGTCACAGCGTTTTCGAAGTTGAAAAATAATGCAAAGTAACCAGTGGCGTAGATATACAGCTTTAAGAAAGGGAGGGTACTTACCCCTCCCCATGGACCCAAAGGGAAAAAGAAAGAAAGAAGAAACCACAAAGAGAAAAAGAAAAAATGAGAGAGCAATGAATGGATTTGGGCGGTGGGCGGTGGGCATGAAAAGAAAACAAAATAGAACCCTTCCAATACCCTTCCCCCATAGCTTTGTTATTTTGCATAATCATTCTACCGTAACATAATTACCCCCAATGATGTCAGCGCACTTAAACGCTGAAGCCTAACTGTGTCTTGACAATGAGCGGACATTCAAGTTTTGCCAATAGAAAGGGGGTTTATAATACCAGTTGTTATACACAGCACTAATATACCAATCCGATTGTGGTTTGATAACTATTTATACAACACCGCATGGTACCATAACTTCTATGAATATTAATATCCATTTCATACCTTATTCAATATTAGAGTGACATGCTAGAAACCTGTGTTCAGCCATATAAACCGAATGTCAAATACAACTGGTAAAAACACACATGCATGCGTAAGGCCAGTGTCGTAACGCAGCCTACATCTATAATTTCTTTCATTGTTTTGCTGGTATTTTTTTGCGATCAATTTCTTGCAATGACACACAAGATGATGTTTCCTTAAGCATTTATCATTCTAGCTGACAATGTGTATGATTTCTATTCATTCGACCATTAACAAATACAAATGATTCTCAAACTAGGGGGTGTTTCACAAAGATCCTAAGCTGAACTTATCTCTAAGTTGGACTTAACAATTATTATGGAAGGCCATTAGCATCCTTGAAAATATTTTGTAAAAGTTATTTTAAAAGACATAACATATTGATTCAATCATTCATATTTTCTGTTATCATGGGAGATTTCATGTTCTTGATGTGGAACTTATGAACTTTTGGTTTTTAGTATATTTCATTATAAGGTTACAAATGACTCTCCATAGTATTTAAGTCCAACTTAGAGTTAAGTTCGACTTAGAATCTTTGTGAAACACCCCGTGGTATCTTATCATAGGATGTCGAGTTTGATAATGCAAATCATTAGAGGTCAACAGGAAATAGGTTATAGGGAAAAGGGCATGTCCAAGCTATTTTGTCCCATACGTAATACTCGACCATAATTATCTAGGGTTTCAGTATAAGCTGATAGCCCTATAGCTTGAATCAGACAAACAATTATGTTCATATAATATATAGTTATATACACTACAATAATTAGTAATATTGGGGTATATCTTAGGATTGCCCTAAATAAAAGCCGTACAGATATTACACAAAAGCTTGATGTATTGTTAGCTTTAATACAGATATATGGCAGTGTACAAAACAATATAACAATCATGACAAGTCAAAGTCATTCATAATACAGACCTATACAGACATCATACTTGTACAACGAAGTGTAATATGGTCTTATCATTTTCAAATCTTATGTATAAGATGCGTGACAAAATCATACAATTCGAAAAAGTCCAGGAGTTAATATAGGCAATGGTTCTCAGAATTACGAGTAAACTCCTCGCCGAAAATGTTATTCTTATACACTATAACAACAGAACTACATAAACATTATGTTCCATATCCCATAATGTATGCTAATGCCATGGGATACGGTTTAACATTGGTGCACTGTAGACATGATGTTTAGAAGAAGGTCTTGAACCCTCTTGTTAGCCACGTCCATTTCCAGAGGTGTTGACAACTAGGAATGCGGTCCGTTACTAACTTACTATGGCAACCAACAAGGGTCTATAGATAAGTGGTGTTAATTAGAGATGTGTTCATTCACATAACACCATCTACCAGTACCATGTCTACTAAATGTGTTCCGTTATGTCAGTGGCGGATTTACTCGGGGGGGGGGGGGGGGGTCGGCACAACCAGTCTCTTAAAAACATGTATAACTGGCATACCAACGTTTTACAATCGCTTGAAGGCAAACAATGGCATGTTTATAACAATGACATTAGTGCAGAGGCGTTGGGGAATAAGATTTATTATCTATTGGCAGATGAAGAAAATAAATGGAAAATAGGGACAAGAAAAAAAACAGCGAACGCCCCCCCCCCCACCCCCCCCCCAAAAAAAAAAAACAACAACAACAACAACAACAACAAAAACAAAAAACTCTAAGGTGGTGTGCATTAGTGTAGGGCTACTGTTTTAGTCAACCCTTGAAGCTATAATTATGTCGATACAAATTTACCTCGTGCTGACTTGGGGAAACACTATTAGCCGTATTATGAAATGACACTGAAGATAGTTAATCTGGGAAGCCATATAGTAGCGTATAGTATTTGTTGGAATTTATTTAACGGGTTTCAGTAAGTCCGATTCAAATGTATTTTGTTCAGCAGAGCAAGCCTTGTAAAGATAGCTAAGTTTATTGATAGCGAAAAAGATTAAAGGGTTTTGTAGTGTTGTAAAACCATGGGAAAACATTTAGTGGTATCTATGTCCATGCATCCGTTATACTAATCTAGTAACAATTTAAAGCTCATCTAAAGTTTCAGTCAGTTGCGGAAGTACGCTAGAGGTGGGGGGGGGGGCAGTGGCATGTGTCCCCAATCGAACCGGGAAAAAATAGGGGGGGGGGGTGATGAACTTAAAAGAAAGAAAATACGACTCCTTCCATACCCCAGGCGATTGCATTTTAAGACAAGCATTTTAATCAGCAAGTAATACGAGTGCCCCTCCAATGGCTGGATCTACGCTACGCCACTGTTCAGTCTCGTATAATAGAATTGGACTTACTTCGTTCCAGCATGTAGCTATAACTCCATGGTTCCATCGGACCTTCGCGTCTTCGGGTTACACGAACTAGTTTCGTGAATAATTTAGCCCTATAATTCCCGAAATATTGGATGTATTATTTTGCTGATAATAGATTCTAAATAGGTAATTTTGAGGTCACATATTGTGCACAGCGAACACGAATCGTCCTCATATATACGGGTAGGTAATACAAATCTCAGAAATTTCTCGAAAAAAAATATAACCTAAATGCTAGGCTCATTAATTTCCTTTATTCAACATTCTTCAACACTAAACAAAAGTTTAACTTTTAAAAAAAAATCCAATTTATCCAAATCTAATTTATCCATATCAAAAAAAGTAAATCTAATTTTAAAGGAATAAAAATCCTAAGAGAAAAGGCGTAAATATTCACTTCTGAATGACAAACGCCTATAAACTAAAATAACAACAACAACAACAACATCAGCAACATCCTAGTGACTTTCAAGGTATTCAGATCGCGCAAATGTATAAGGGTATATTACTTTAAACCTAACAATGGTACTTAAAATATCTACATACAGCTCAATGCTCTAAATGGAAGGTCTATTTGCTAGCCCCACCACAGTGCATTGTAAGGGATATCATGTTATAATATATGATCATAATAATGATGGTGATGAGGATGATGATGATAATAATAATAATAATAATATTAATAATAATGATAATAATACTAATAATAATACTAATACTACTACTACTAATAATAAGAAGTAGTAGTAGTAGTAGTAGAAGAAGAAGAAGAAGAAGAAGAAGAAGAAGAAGACGAAGAGGAGGAAGAAAAGAAAATGAAGTTGAGGAAAAGCTGCGAAGAAGAAGAATATAGAAGAAGAGAATTGGAGAATGAAAAGGGAAAATTCAGAAGAAAAAAGGAAGATGACTTTTTACATTACTGAGTTACTTAATTATATCTTCTTCTTCCATCGTCTAAAATTTCTACCCGCATATTTACATCAGAATTTATTATTCCTATATCATACGCTAAAAATACATTTATAAAAGAATAACATACACTGACTGTCAACAACGTAGTAAATTGTCAAGGCTTTCGGAGTACATGATGGGATGAAAGAGAATTGATCTTTGACAGGTAACCGTCACAAATATACTGAATAGAAAAAACAGATTTCATGCTGCAGGATTATAATGGAATGTATATGGAGTGTATGTATATTCTCTCTCTCTCTCTCTCTCTCTCTCTCTCTCTCTCTCTCTCTCTCTCTCTCTCTCTATATATATATATGTGTGTAAATAATTCATTATCTATCTATCTTGTGGACAGATATACATTTATCAGACGAGAGAGAGAGAAAGAGAGAGAGAGAGAGAGATGACGAGAGAGGGAGAAAGAGAAAGAAGGAGAGAGAAAGTGAGAGGGGGGATGAGGGACAGAGAGAAAGAGGGAGAGAGATAGATTGAGGGAGAGAGAGAGAGAGAGAGAGAGAGGTCGACAATGACAGTAACATTAATACAAACTACAATAAAAATAATCGACAAGTAACCATTGTAAGCAAATATCAGATCCCGAATTATTTCCTTTTCATAACTGCTTAATAATACTTCACGAATTACTTTTCGCTTCCATTCAGTATCAAGGCCCCTGACCCTTTGAATATAAAAATCATGATCTTCTATTTATCTCATGGAATAAACTTAATCTTATTCCCCTCTTCAAATTATTCTATCGTCTATCCGTTTTCCTAAACAGGGCTTTCCGAAAAGAGGAGAGATGATTCATTCAGACGAATTAGAAAGGACATTATAGTTAGCGTCTTTATCTGTGAAAGGAAGTACCGTCTTACGCGGGGTGCGAAGGGTTAAGGGCAGAACAGTCATGAGCCTTTATTACCTGAATGGTGGTGGTGTGTTTTCAATACATTAGGGGTCACTATTCAAAGGTTTTGTTATAATAAACAGAACAAGTAAATACTCCTGGCATTGTGAAACTATACATGGACCTTTCTCAGCAGCCGATATTCTATGAAAGGTATTACCGCATTATTCGGTGTTCTTAGAACGATGGGAAAGTATGATCAGAAATTAAAACAACTGGTATGACTGGACTGAATTATATTGTTTTATCTTTCTAAGAAGGCATTTAATCGCGTTGTTCTTTAATATTGGTATGGGTAATGCATAACATTAATGCCATCACGTATAACGATTAATGTTATACGTTTGTATGTGTTCTGATTGGGGAAGTTACTTGGTATCAGCGGGGACTTTCTAAACTTGAAAAATCACGCCTAGTACAATTGTAGTTTTGTCAGATTTTTTTTTTTTTTTTTTTTTTTCATACTTGTAACTTCATTTTTTTTCTCCTGTTTTTCTTCTCTTTGCAGATTCTTTTGGAAGTACAAACACAATAATCATCACATACGTGACAGACATCAATTCTATGTAGACTTCTTCGATGAAACGATTTTATAAATTTCAAGTGAATAAGCTCATAACCTTTGAAGGAGGCAACAACTTAGCGTAGCTGCATGGTCGTGATGGTGAAAAGTATATCGAGTTCGGAATAAACAGAAAGAACTCTTAAACCAGGTTAACGTCATGCGAAAGACAACATCTTGTTCTCTTTCATATGACGGTCATCGACAAGTCTCATATCTCGATTCAAAGGAAAGATAAATATCTGGAGATGACGTCATAAAGGTGTGTAAAGAGCGTGATAATGATCTCATCCATGTGACACATCATCAACCCCACACGAAGCACTCGAACGCGCAAGAAGACCGTTCCAGAAACTTTAAAGACATACGAGCATCTTCAAGGCTATTCGGACCACGTTGATATTATTTTGCAATTTTATTCCCCTTTAAAGCTCACCTTTGCTACCAGCCAAGCATTTAACAAGTTCAGTTGTATTTACTTCAAGGCTAATTACGACTAGTATTGGCAAAGATCGGGCCATCTAACTATATAGCCACAAGAGTCAAGACCGAATAATGACCTCGATAAGTTCGGAAAATTTCGACGCCGCAACCGTTACGCCCTTTCGCGACATTCCGTAGTGTCGTCTGCTAGCAGTTTCAGATTACAAGAACGACAGTGCACGCCATTCGTATCTATTCTTTATCAAGGTTTTGTTTTGTCATATATATCAATATTGATCATTCGGCTTTAAAGCGCACCTCCGCATTTTGTATACAATTAGCATCGAGTCGAGTAGAATAGAACACAAACACAGAACATGGCGATCAAATAGAAGAGTCGATGTCATCGTGATAACATGAACGTTCGTTTGGACTGATGATATTTTGACACCTCTATTTTTCCCTCGGCAACTCTCTAGTTGCTTTTGACTGTGTCATCACCGATACAACTTTAAAGAGTGGATATCATTTTATGGAAGGTTGGTTAACCCTGACATCGTTTTGGATGTATAGGACCATGGCCAGGAGCTGTTAGTTTGGTGTTTTCTTGGTTCCTTTGCTGGGACATGGCTGCTATGTTTGATGATTTGCTCCTGTCCGCCATTTTGATAGGAGATATCGCGACGGGGAAGTCCTCCCTGGTAACTCGGTGTGCAGAAGGGAGCTTTGACGATGCACCCATCGTAACTACAGGTAGGCGGGAATAAACATTATTAACACTTTTATTTTGTGTCAACTTACGGAGATATTGTGACTATTACCACCAACACCACCACCACCACTACCACCACCACCACTAATACTATCACCATCATCTCAACTGATATCACCACCATCATTATCATCACCACCACCACCACCACCACTATCATCCCCACCACCACCACCATCACCACCACCACAACTACCAACACCACCACTTCTATCACCATTATCCACACAACTGCGCCTGGAGTGTCGTTTTTGACAGATATGGTGTATTATAAATGTTCACTATTATTATTATTTATTATTATTATCTCAACCGATACCACCATCATCATCATCATAATCACCACCACCACCATCAACACCACTACCACCGCCATCACCACCACCACCGCCACCACCGCCGCCACCACCACCTCCACCACCACCACCACCACCACCACTATATCACCATCACCACCAACACCATCATCAACATCACCATCACCACCTCCACCACCACCACTATAATCATCACAACCACCACCGTCATTAACTTCACTATCACCTTCACCACCACCACCATCATTACACATCACTATCACCCCACACCAATCATCACACCCGACCCCACCATCACCCACCATCACCGTCATTAACTTCACTATCACCTTCACCACCACCACCACCATCATTACCATCACCATCCACCCCACCCCCCCACCACCACCACCACCATCACCATCACCACCACCACCACCCTGCCATCACACCCACCACCCCACCACCCACAACCACCCCTACCATTGCACATTTTCTTGTAAAAGATATTTGGAGACGTATGTACTCTCAAATGCGATCAATTTATTTACTTCCTTGTCAGCGACTTATATATATTTGTTATAGAATCATAGATCCACCGCTACACTACATAGTGGTCCTGATCCATTCAATTATTGTCTAAATTTCCCCCGTAACAAATAAACCATACAATTCTCCTTTGAAAATAGCCCTTTTTGTGTTTTCTTCACAGTGGCATTATCCCGTTAGCATGCAACTGCTAATAAAGAGGTTTATATTCCCACGATTAAACTCTTCAAGCGTGAGAAACCTAACATTTGGATAGACATGGTTTCATGGTCCAATTCCACCACCTATTATATAACAAGAATAGAGACCATACACCACCATGTCAATTCAAAAGATTGCAGTATGTTGTAAAAAAAAAACGTGAAAAGTTTCTGAGAGGATTTAGTACACTACACTACATACATCAATACATTGCCCACTATACATTTCAAAACACATTAAGATATACAACCGTTTTTTTAAAGCGAAATATATGATCTCCGACACAATTTGCATTGCTCGGATACCAAGTTACCTTTAAATGTATATTATCATAGTAACTATCATGCATGTATATCATGTGCTGTGTCTCGTTAGCAGAAATGTGTATGATTATGATGTAAACTGCAGGCTTCTAAAATCACTTGAAATATTTTGAAATTGTCAAGTATATTCTTTTCCATTTTCGTCACCAACTTTTTTTCCATAATAGTGCACACAATAATATATGAATAGACCTGTAATAGTATATGAATAGACTTGTAATAGTATATGAATAGACCTGTAATTTCTTTGGCTTTCCTCTTTGCATCGAACTTTTGTTATTTCACAATGTGGGGTCGTTCTTTGTTTGCTTATCTGACCAGGATTTTTTTTAAATAAACAAAGGTTTGTTTGATTTTACTTTTGCAAACAGAGCCAACAATTCTTGTTCTCAGTTGTTTACTCTTGAAAAATGGAATTTCAAATTTTCTATCAATATTTGCGCATAGTTTTGAGAGTTTTTTTTTCCTCTAATGAAGCATATTTGAGCGGTACTAAATCCAGGCCTGTATGATAATCGATGGCGTAGCCTCACCCTATTCAAGGAGGTCCGGGGGGGGGGGGGTATAGTATCGGGGAAACGGGGGAATACTGGCATCGAAATTGCCCTTGAGTTGATTTTTCGAAAGTCTTTGCAAACGTAGTACATAATAATAATAATAATAATATTTTATTTGTATATAGCGCTTAATACAAATGTCTCTAAGCGCATGAGCCTTTTCCCTCCCTATACTCTGAAATACCCCGATATTGGCTTGAAAGTGAACATGCACTAGCATGTTTTTAGGAAAGTAGGTTAACTAAATCCTCAGTAATGCATTACCTAGCACAGAGTGAGTGTGTGTGGGGGGGGGGGGTTGGGGGCTGGATTTATTAATTTTGTTTTGAATTCATACTGTTGTTACTGTTGTTGTTATGATTTTTATGATGTGATTTTATAATCTAATGTTGCCTTGCTGTGACAATACCCCCAAACATGCCTGTTATTTTTATTTTTTTATCCAGCATTTGGGTTTTTCATAGTGTGTACAGCCGGTAGCTTAAACAGCTTTGGCTGTAATTGTAATTGCTAATTATAGTAATTACGCATTAATGATGTCAATGTGACGTCATATTAGTTTGCTTCACAGTTGTTGACTATGGACGAGACCACCAAGGTCTAACGATACCATGGGACAGGAGAGCTACCATACCATCATCACCCAGGACATGCATGGGTGTGGTCCTGGTATATGACGTCATGCGTCCGACGGCCTATGAGATCGAAAGCCCAAAAGACCGACGTATTGGTCTCGGGTTCCTTCTTAAAACACAACTATTCTGCGGGTTCACAAGACCGACATTATTGTCATTATTGTGTGCTGTTGGTCCCCTTATATATGCTTGGTCAGACATAATGTGCTGATAATCGTAATTATATCATTATTGTAACATTCATTACGACCTCATATCTCTTCGTTTGTTTTGAAGGTGTCGATTTTAGCATAGCCAGGCTGAGGTTGCGCGGGGCCACCAAGGTGCGACTCCAGCTATGGGATACGACGGGCCAGGAGAGGTACCACGCAATCACCTCCCAGTACTACCGCAGGGCCATGGGCGTGGTCCTGGTCTTTGACGTCACAAGGAAAGACACCTTCGAGCACCTCAAGGAGGTCTGGATCCCCTTGGCGATAGAGGTAATATTCAAAGCCCGCCCTTCTCAAAATAGAAAAGAAAAGAATAGGACAAGAAAGTCAAGTCTCTTGAGGATTTGTTGTATTGGCAACCCTCTGGTCTTTAGAAGGTGATGTAAGAGGTCCGTCTTAAAAGGCGTAACGAGGTTTGAGGAGGGGTTGGGGGGAAAGGGGGGCTGATGCTCCGAACATTGAAAACGCTAATATCCGGGCAATCGTCACCTGACAATCGGGAAATTGTCTTCTCCTTTTTGATTTTTACCAGCGAGAAATATTCGGTATTATCTTATAGTATATATTTTTGGATAACAAATTATATTCCACCGTAAAATAAAGTGCTAACATTTTAACTGG
>JAVYIG010010718.1:0-66785 GCA_035222895.1 Strongylocentrotus droebachiensis
GCCTCTTCAATGAACTGCTGGAGCTGCCCAGTGGAGCTGGAGCTGGTCAGTTCCCCCCCCCCCACTTTTTCAAGTACCCCCAAAATGCCCCTTTTATGGCCTTTTCACATAGGTAAAGTGCCATATTACTTTGACAAGTTCCCCTATTAATTTGTAAAAGTGCCCCTTCCCCATTTCACCTCTGATAAGTGCCCCTTATCCTTCGACAAGTTCCCATTATTCTTTGCAATAAGTGTTCATTTTCCATTCTCATAAGTGCCCTTTTTAATCTCTAGACTAGTAAGTACCCCTTTTCAAATACGAGAAATGCCCCTTTTCACTTTTGATAAGTACCCCCTTCATCTCCGCCCCTATTCAAATCTGAGAGATACTCATTTTACTTTGATAAGTGCCCCTCCCTTTCCTGATTAGTGCTCTTTTCATCTCTGATTTTGTCTCAGTCTAATAACTGCCACTTTTATTTGACACGTCCCCTGTTCCTTCCTAATAAATGCTCTTTTTCTGATTATAAGTGCCCCTTACCCTTCTCATAATTACCCCTTTTCATCTCTGATAAGTGCCTTGTTTACTTTAAAGGTATTACAAAGTTTTGGGAAATTTTGAAAAATGGGTGGATAGTGATTCTTTACAATTTTAATATATTTGGATGCCCCTGTGGATGTATTAAAAACACCAGAAATTTTAGCCCCTAAAACACTTCTGCTTTCGAGAAAAATTGAATATAAAGATTTACCGGTGCTCCCGGTAAATTTTGATAAATTTCAAATAGCTCCTACGGCCGTACAATGGTAGCCGCGACCATGAAAATCTCAGAGTATGTAGTTGTGGTATATAATTTCCGAACGAGAATAGCTAATCAGTCAATTTTAGTCAATAAACATTGTTTTATAGATTAATTAATATCTTGACCTTGAGAGGGAGCTATTCAACATAAAGTGTTTATTATTTACAATTTCATAACTTTAGAGTCGATTTCGACCGCGACAACGATCACTGAATATTGTAGGATAGTATATGCTTCCAATATGTTCATTTGAACCAAATTCATGACCCCGTACCAAAACTTTGTATTACCTTTAACATGTGCCTCTTTTTCTTTTTAATAAGAGCCATGCCCTTCCCCGTTCTCATAATAGCCCCCTTTCACCTCCAATAAATGGCCCTATTAAAATCTGATCTGCACCTCCCTTTTTGTCTCGCCTACAAGCAAAAAGCGAGACATAGGCGCCGCTTTTCCGGCGACGGCGGCGCTAACGGCGACGGCGTCAACATCAAAAACTTAATCTAAGGTTAAGTTTTTGAATTTTTGATATAATTTTCAAAGTTTAAGTTTTTAGTCAATGAAACTTAGACTATAGGGTTATCAAGTATTCCCAATCACGTGAGTAGAATTTCAGGTCACAAAGTTAAGGGCAAAGGTCATTTTAGGTCAACAAACTTAGACTTTGTTGTGGCATCAACATCAAGATTTTGAATTTTTAGCATATTTTCAAAATTGTTTGTTCAAATACCATGAAAATTGTACCCAAGGGTTATCAAGTATCACAAATCATATGACACAAATTCCAGGTCACAAGGTCAAAGCTCATTTTAGGTCAGTAGACTTGTATTATGTTTTCACAACTTAATTATATTCAGAGGATTTCATTTTTGGGGGCCTGCTAATGGGCCACCCTGCCTATAAATAATGTTCCAACCTCAATTTTTCATCATTTCGAATTGCATAATGCAGGCGAGACCGCCGAGAGCGTTTCCCTTGTTTTAAAACTATTGCACTTTTTCCTTTTTTTTAAGTGCCCCTTTTCATATCTATTATCTGGTCAGTGCCCCTTTTCAGGCGCAATAAGACTAGTACACCTCTTTTCACCTTTTGATAAATTCCCTTTTAACAATGATACGTGCCTCCTTTCCTTTCCAATACCAAAGGGACCTATCCCCTTTTCATAAATGCCCCTATCAAAAATTAGTGTCCCCTTTTCCTCTCATCATTAACGCGCCCCTAATTTCAAGCGACTAAGAGTAACTTCCCCCAAAGCTCGCTCGCATTTATAGATGATATAATTACGTTTCTTATTAAAGGTCTTTTCAGTCTTCCATTGTGAGAATGTGCTTATAATCCCATCAGGATTGGGTTTTCCCTCCTAATTTGAGGGGTAATGCCCCCCTCCGAAGCTGAAATTTTTGAAACTGGATTTGGTCAAACTCCCAATAGATAAATATCATTCACAATTCTCTTCAAGCAGTACGTGTAACTTCACCTTGCAAGCAGTATGTTTAATTTTTTAATCACCTTGTATATTAGGCCCTGTATTTCAGCTCAAATTGTTTAGTGATTGTGGACAGGCGAGGCAGGAAAATAGAAAATTTGGCCTTCATACACACAACCACACCAGTGACACCATGAAACGGAAACACTATTACAATGATTACCGGTACTGAAACATAGTTTTCAAACTACCAAGAAGAGGTAACCAGGAACCAAGGTATAATACAATGATGCAATTGTACCCATGTTGTAGTAGTACATGGTAGTAGTATGGATATCCCGCCTCTTCTTTTATGCACATCCTTTCCACTGCTATCGCAAGTTTTTAAAAAAGGGCCCAATGTCTGCATAACTAAGCAAGGTAGGAGTTAAAAAAATGATGTAAAACATTAAGTATATCACACCAAAGCATCTCAATCTGACAGCACGATGTGTAGAAAAGTTAATGGTGTAGATAAATACACAAGAAATATGTTCATCTGGAGTCTAAGTCAAGCAATCATTTATAAAACTGAGGCTTTGCCAAGGCATCCATTTTAAGTATGCGTGTATAGGGCAAATAAGAAGTAGTCAAGTACTCAAGTTACCGCCTGTCAGCCAAGATCAAACTTTTGGAATATAAGAGTTTTGGGGAGGGGTCATCATTTATCAATATCTGTTTATTGATAATAATTATAACATTTGGGAATGGGCCTAGGAGTATGATTTATATATTGTATATAATGAGCAACTGTTAATAAAAGGTCTGATATACCTTGGTGTGTGTGTGGACCACGGAGTAACCATCACACTAAAGGATGTTGTATACTATTGTACAATATTATTGTTTCTCTGGAAAAAATTGCAATCATTGAGTCATAGGTAATTTTTTTTTTTAAAGAAATCAGCATGTTTTGATAATGTGTTTTATAATAAGGATGCAGGTCATGATACAATACATTCCCTGGAGACAAAAATAGTGCTCAGATTTAGCATAAGTATGCTTTGTTGAATTTTTTAAAGAAAAAAGTAATCTACAAATGGAAGTAGCAGATGAGGTCATTTGTGCTTAATATTTGACCATCAATGTTATAATCTGTAAACATATTAGTTTGTTGTAAGAAAATGAATGAATTAAACATGTTTATTATCTTATATACAGTATTCCCTTCATATCTTTTCTTTTTAGTGTGCATATATGGTTGGATAAATGGAATCATATGTGGAAAAAATCTGGAAACAGAACGTGAGAGTTCAGAGAGAGAGAGAGAGAGAGAGAGCAAAAGAGAAAGGAAAGGAAATGAGAGAACTGTTTAATGGTGAGAGATGTTGATGTCGTGAAAATGAGAAATTTATAATGCAGTGAGATAGGGAGAGAGAGAAAAAAAAAAAGAAAATCCATCTTATAAATGCATTAATCGCCTCGCCGCTATGCGGCTCGTGGGCGATGCTCTGCATCGTCATAGGGTCAACCCCACCCCCCCCCCCTTAGCAAAAAGCTAGATCCGCCCCCCTGATAGGCCCTGACAATGAAATCTGGAGAACATACAGATTCACGAGGGCTGGACTACTCGGTCTCGTGGATCAAATAATGAAATAATGGAAGTTATTATAAAAGTATGTTTTTCTCTCTTGTTATGATAATTGGAGAAAAAAACCCTGTTAATTAGATTATATTAGTTTTAGCTTCAACTGCTTGATATTAATATGCATGTGGGCACAAATAGCAGCAACTGCGGTAAGTGATATATACGGTACTCCTTGAGCTGCGGTAAATGATCTTATTGTATATGCCACTTACTCGTTTTCCATAGACCTGTGCACAAATGTTATCATATAATGCTATTTAAAAAAAAATCAATAGGATTGTGTACAAATTGAATATATTATGCCATTCTTTCCACTTAACTTCACGTTATTCAATATCCGTGTCATTCAAACAATACAGGCAAACATTCCCTGATGTCATTAAGTTTACATCAATCTATCTTGCTTCTCTCCTTATAAACAAGCCATCTTCATTGGAATTCACATCCTGAATTCCAATGAAGATAGACACCTCTCTTGCATTGTACATGAAGTATCCATCCACTGATCTCCGCACGAAGTACCCTCAATTTTACGCACAGAAAGCTCACACTAACCCGTAACCAAAACCACCCCGAAATGATGACAATATTTAAAAGATCAATTCATTTGTAATCAAGTGTGGATTTTAATTCATTTGATCCCTTGATACTCTGGGTACGGTATACCGAAACAGGGGAGGGAGCAGCTTGTGGCGTGGAACCATAAGGACCAATGAGGTTCTTTTGGGACATAGTTAATATAAAATTACCAAGCTGAAACCTACCCTAATACCAGTCACATAAATCAATGCTTAACCAAGTATTTGTTGCATTTTTCTCAATCATGACTTGTTGAGTTTTGTGCAGAAGTGCGACAATCCATTGATTGAGAATGTATATAGCGAGTAGTCCAAATCAGGAGGGTCGCAAACTCCTTCTCAACCTCCATTGTTACATCTTGATTCCTGAAGAGCCTTGTGATTTGAGATGAACTTGGGAGAAGTTCCCACATTGTTTTGGAGGCACACGCTCCTTATGCTGACTGCTCCTCTTCAGCAACTCTTACAGACAAGTCCACTTGCATCTTTGTAACCAATTCCAATAAGCCAGCTGTTCATGAATAAAATGTTAATTGAAAGAAGAAAAAAAAATCCAATATTGTTACAAGCACTTTAAGATCTAAAGCTGACATCACAAGTATATTTCTTTTTCTTCTTCTAGTAATCTTCAAAGGGCTATTAGTTTTATATAAATTTACTGTTTGCTCGACAGGAGTACATTCCTTATTTTCCGTGCCAACGAGAGATCCCAGATTAAAATATTACTTCTCATTATGGTCTGAAATGAAATACCATATTGCCAAACATGTATTTTATTACTAATATACTACATGTCTGAGTAAAAGATGTAATCAAACATTCCGACCATTGTTTTAAAGACTGTCAATACTACTGGGCCAGAAGGGATTAGACCACCCAGCCAGGTCACTGACAGGTGGCTATCTCATCAACTCAGCTCTCAACTAACATAAGAAAGAGAGGATCATGGGGACCAACAGGCACCGATTGGGGAAGTTTTCTATATAGAGAGAGCAAGTACATGTAGCTACAAGTAGGACAGTGGGGCTTTAAGAATAGCAATTAGCATTCATAGAAATGGCATAGAATTTACATCCTTAAACTTTAAGTTGTGAAAACCCCATTTTGATTTGAGTGTAACTTTTGAGTTATTAACAACCAAAAGTTTCCAGTGATTTGTTTTTGTTTCACTTTTAGTACACAAACATATTTTTCTTTATCACACTTGCAGGTTCTGGGATATCTACAACAGGATAATTAGATCTTGTACTGCTAGGCTGCCCCCCCCCCCCCCTCCCCCTCTATTATACGAGTGTGAAAAAAGAATACAATTCTTTGTAGCCTTTCTTAATCACTAATCAAAATTTTGAACTTCAGTTAATGTTGTTTAAAGAATATATTGTGAAAGTGAGATGGATTGCAGGTGGCAAGGGTGTATTGGTTGAGAATTACAGGTAATAATTCATGCTCTACTATGAGCCAACTTACTTCACACACTATCATCTTGCAGCAGGGTAAGGCTTTTACAGAAATTGTAGAACTTGCAATGGGATGTACTTAAATATCAACTTTGTACAATAGCAGTATGTACATGTAGAAAGGAATTTAGGATAACCTGACTTTGGGTCTGCCAATGCTTAACACAAGCTTTATTTCATCAAGATATATGGTTATTGCTCAAGTTGTGATAGGGTTTTAGATTAGCTTTAGGGTTAATATTACGTTTAGCTATGGATCCAGGATTAAGATTAAGAATTCCTTTTGTGTTACAACATAACCACTAAACAATAGAGCATGTCGTAAAAATCAGGTACACGTTTCACAAACTGGGGGTCAGCGTATTTTTAGTTTACTAATACAAAGGAAGATTTTTAAACTGCCAATGATGAGTATCAATACATACAGCTCCACCAGCACCTGGAAAATCTGATTGTACGACACTTGTTCCTCAAGACATTTGCTCAACATCAATTTCCTACACTATTATCCAAATACTTAACTTCATCCCTGGATCCAACACTAGACCTAACCCTAACCTTACACCTAACCTCAATTCCAATTGCAACCCTCGGCCTATCCCTACACATTTGACAAATAAAGCCTTGAGCAGTCGTTGCAGGAGCAAATGTTGGGTCACTCGAAATGCCATGACAGGCTCACTTGCTATGAATTTATCTGTTTCTTTACCAGATTTAAAAAAAACATTGTAATATTCATTATGAATTACCAGTCCATTGTGCTTTGCTCCTAATATGTCAGGCACAAAAGGCCATCGCTTTGAGGTAAGGGGCAGAACATCAAGACTGGAACCTCAAGGCACCCCATGATCTCTCAACAGGAAGCCCTCCTTCTCAATCCCTGGAACAGAATTATAAACAATTCAATAAATATTAACCAAATTTGAAATAAATAGCACTATTTAATATTTTAGTTGTCTTCAACGTTTACTTTTTCAGCAAAATTTGAAGGTCAATTATTATTTTATTTTTTTGCTTGTCGTTCCTTTTCATGTATTGGACCCCCCCCCCCCCCCCTTTCCCCCCTGCACATGAGCTTTAAATGTAAATTCTAAAAAGAGAAACACTTCAGCAACGTGTTAGTAGACATGTGGATTCATACATAGCCATCCCATGAATACATACTTCTCAAACCAGCCCTTTGCAATTTTGCATCCCCTTCAGCTTGACCTTGACCTCACCTATTTCAAAATTTTGTTTTACTTGAAAAAACTAAACAGATCAAGTTAGATCAAAAGTAAATATGTTTACCTTCTCTTGTGGTGGTCTGTTTTCTCCAGGACATTCTTGTTTCAAGCACATACTCCAAGAAAGCAAGCATTTGGTACTGCATTAACTGCGACAAGTCTCTGTACATTTTCCTGTAAAAGAGAGGGGGGGAGGATTTAATTCTTAGAATAAAAGGAAATGAGCATGATCATTTAAATATTGATGAGCATTTGCAGAATTAACTGTTCTAGTTCAATTTGGATTTTCTCGTTACCAAAAGAGCCCTCCTTCATTATCTAACATTGAAATTTATATTCAATTTCTTGATCCAGATCTAGTTGATCTACAGTCTCTAGATGATCTAGATCCATGTCTCGTAACTGTTCATTCTATCAAATAGAAAAAACACAAAATAGATATGGACCTAGATCTATATGTGACAGAGAAAACTTTATCGTGTTTACAGCAAACAAAAATTCAAAGATAGAGCCTAGAGTAGAGGCAAATAAGGCTAAGCCAACAAAGAGTTTAAGAAACACACAGGCACCACTATATGTACCCCTGTATACAGTGTAGTCGAATTGGGGGGGGGGGGGGGGGGATCGTGTTTTAATTTGTTAGACAGCTACGAGACTCTGTACGACTACGAGTATCACATTCACAGGCACGCACGGATCCAGGGGGGGCCCCCCCCCCCCCACCCGCAAAAAAAAAAAAAAAAAAAAAAAAAAAGAGAGAGAGAGAGAAGGAAAAGAAGGGAAAAAGGAGAGAAAGGGAAAGAAAGAAGAGGAAGAAGAAAAGAAAAGGGGGAAAAGAAGATCGGGGGGCCGAAAGGGCATTTGCCTCCCAGCTGTAACCTCTCCCCCTCCCCCCATCAAAAAATAAAAGAGAAGGAAGGAAAGGGAAAGAAAACAAGTAAAGAGGGGATAAAGGGAAGGAAAAAAGAGGAAGAAGAAAAGAAGGGGTATATCAGTTGTAATTTTCCCGCCAACAAGTTGTAGTTAGGGGGGGGGGGGGGGCAAAGGCCCTTGCCTCCTCCTCTCTCCCCCCCCCCCCCCAAAAAAAAAAAAAAAAAAAAAAAAGGAGAAGGAAGGGAAAGGGATAGAGGAGAGCTAAAAGGGAACAAAAAAGAGGAAGAAGAAAAGAAAAGGGTGATAAAAAGGGGATAACAGTTGCGATTAATCCCGCCAACAATGTGTGGATCGGGGAGGGGGCCAAAAGGCCCTTGCCTCCCCCTAGCAAACCTAAAACAGAGAGTAGGAAGGGAAAGGAAAGGAAAATAGGAGAGAAAGGGAAAGAAAAAAAGAGAAAGAAGAAAGGTAGGGGAGATCAGTTACAATATTTCCCGCCAACAAGGTGTAGATCGGGGGGGGGGGGGGGGGGGGCACTGGCGTACTGATGGGGAAGGGGGCTGTGGGGGGGGGGTGACAGATGCCCTCCCAAATATAATTCAAACGTGGTTTATTTCTAATTCGATACCAGTGATTACCGGTGATTTACAAATGTTGCTGAAATGACATAATTTTCTGAGATTTTTCCTCAATGTTTAATAAATTATACTTTTTAATGCATTTGTGGGACAATGGCAAATTCATAAAGAAAGAAAGAATAGTGACGCCAATTAGTGTCCTGCCAGTGTCACAAATAAGGTATCATAATATGTTCATCTGACCATAAACCCCTGAGCTTCCGGGGCTCTGTCCCCTGAACCCAACCAATGGCCATAAGGCAGGCCCCTGGATGCTCATCTGACCATTATCTATCACCTAAAAACCCCACATCAATTTGTGACCTGCCAGTGCAAGGTATAAAAATATGCTCATCTGAGGTAATGTAATGTATAAAACCCCTGAGCTTCTGGGGGCTCTGCCCCCTGGACCCCACACCAATTAATTTGTGTCCTGCCGGTGTTACAAATAAGGTTTCAAAATATGCTCATCTGACCGTAATTAAATGCCTATACCCCTGAGCTTCTGGGGGTTCCACCCCTTGACCAGGGGCGTCGCTAGACCTTTTTCAGTGGGGGGGTGTAGAGGCCAACGATTACCGACAAAACTAGCCACCAATTACCGACAAAATTAAATGTCCAATATCTACAAATTCAACCCTATAAACCTGGGGCCGAAGGCTAAATTGTTTTTCCTATGGACTATCTATAGTACTTGCTAATGCGCAAAATGGTCATTTTCCTCGACGACATAAATATACTAATTATTTCTTTAATTTAGTCAGCATCATAGCTATATATTTTAATGCAGGCGCTAGTTGAGCTAGGATGTTATTTTAAGGAGGGGCGGTAGTGAGCAAGAGAATCACTTAAAAGTGCGCTCATTAGAGGGGTGTGGGTGATGGGACTTCCGCGCGAAGCGCGGAATCTTAGACGTTTCCTTAAATTATGAGAAAAAGCAGACGATTCGGTGTACTGTTCTCGACTCTTAATCCTTATCTGAATGAAGCTTCCCGCGCGAAGCGCGGAAGTTTTGACGTTTCATTAAATTATTAGAGAAAGAAGACGATTCGTCGTACCGTTTTCGACTCTTAATAAGCCCTATTCATCTGAATGCAGTTTCCCCTCTCGCGCGAAGCGCGAAAGCTTTGACGTTTCCTCATATCATTAGAGAAAGAACACGATTCGTTGTACCGTTTTCGACTCTAAATAAGCCCTATTAATTTTGTCTGAATTCAGTTTCCCCCTCTCGCGCGAAGCGCGGAAGCTTTGACGTTTCTTTAAATTATTAGAGAAAGAAGACTATTCGTTGTACCGTTCTCGACTCGTCTAAGTGAAGTTTTCCCCTTTCGGAATTTTTGGCGTTTCTTCACAATATAGAGAAAGGTAGACGATTCATCATACCGTTTTCGACTCTTAATAAGCCCTATTCATCTGAATGCAGTTTCCCCTCTCGCGCGAAGCGCGAAAGCTTTGACGTTTCCTCATATCATTAGAGAAAGAACACGATTCGTTGTACCGTTTTCGACTCTAAATAAGCCCTATTAATTTTGTCTGAATTCAGTTTCCCCCTCTCGCGCGAAGCGCGGAAGCTTTGACGTTTCTTTAAATTATTAGAGAAAGAAGACTATTCGTTGTACCGTTCTCGACTCGTCTAAGTGACGTTTTCCCCTTTCGGAATTTTTGGCGTTTCTTCACAATATAGAGAAAGGTAGACGATTCATCATACCGTTTTCGACTCTCATTCAGCCCTATTCATCTGAATTCAGTTTCCCCCTCTCGCGCAAAGCGCGAAAGCTTTTACGTTTTATTAGAGAAAGAACACGATTCGTTGTACCGTTTTCGACTTTTAATATAAAGCCCTATTTGTCCGAATTCAGTTTCCCTCTTTCGCGCGAAGCGCGGAAGCTTTGACGTTTCCTTAAATTATTAGAGAAAGAAGACGATTCGTCGTACCGTTCTGGACTCGTCTAGATGAAGTGTTCCCCTTCCGCGCGAAACGCGGAATTTTTGGAGTTTCATCACAATATAGAGAATGGAAGACGATTCCTCGTAGCGTTTTCGAATCTTATTAAGCCCTATTCATCTGAATTCAGTTTCCCCCTCTCGCGCGAAGCGCGAAAGCTTTGACGTTTCCTCAAATTATTAGAGAAAGAACACGATTCGTTGTACCGTTCTTGACTCGCCTAAATGAAGTTTCCCCTTCCGCGCGAAGCGCGGAATTTTTTTGGCGCTTCATCACAATATAAAGAAAGGAAGACGATTCGTCGTACCGTTGTTGACTCTTAAACTTGGTTTGAATTTAGTTTCCCCGAAAATTTTAAACCTCTGATTTCTTTAGCTGATATAATAGGAAAGTGAAACTTCGAGAAAATACAAGTATTGTAGTTGTAGTCACTCTCGAAGTTGTCACAGCGGATAAGTCACAGTTCGTAGGGAAAAAAACTTGTCGGAAGACCGACAATATACATCTCACAGACTTCAAACTTCTGCAATGATATAGTACACGAGGATCGAGCATGAATACCGACACAGCTGACCCGACACAGCAACATATTTACCCGTGTCTTTCTTGCTCCCTCGACGAGACGATACACCCAACAACCCCCTTCTCTCTTTTACTCCCACTCCTCCTCTCTCAGACTCTTACCTCCCCTCTCTCTCCTCTCGTTCATCCCCCGTTTCTTTTGTTTCCCTTTCACTCTTTTTTCTTCTTTTTTCCTTTTCTTTTTTCTCTTTCTTTCCTTTCTTTTCCTTTCTTTCTTTTCTTTTCCTTTTCTTCTTTTCTTTTCTTTCCCCTTTCCCTCTCTTTTTTCCCTCTCCTTTTCTCCCCCTCTTTTTCCCCTCTCTTTTTTTCCCTCCCCCTTTTCTCTTTTTCCCGACGGCAGCGCAATTTTACCGACAATATCCTGACAGGTGGGGGGGTGTCGCTCCCCCCCACACCCCCCCTTTGGCGACGCCCCTGCCCTTGACCCCAGCAGGTTCTTCGCCCTTAGACACCACGCCAATTTCACAACGCTCTACCTGATCGTAAATACCTCCCCCCCCCCCCCCACCTACTTAGAGAAAGGTTTAGCCGGGCCTGCATGTAAGAGTGGGGTGGTGCAGATTTTTTTGTCTCCCCCCCCCCTCCCCCCCCCCCCCCCCCCGTTTTTGCTCATTTCGCCACTCCACTGGTGTCACTATTACGTACAAATATTTGGCTTGCATAATTTCAAATTTGGGCCCCCCCCCCTAAGAAATCCTGGATCCGCGCCTGTTCACATGCATGTAGTCCAATTATTTACTGGTCTGTAGGCCTAGGCCTCAAATTTTCTACTCTCGTACTCGTCTAACTATCTCGGTATCTGGTCCAAATTTTGGCGCTTGTTCACAACTCATGTCAACTGTGACCATGCTTTTTAGTGTTAGCTATTAACTTTCTTCTGACCCAACTATGAAAGTATTTATTCAACAGTTGGACCTAAAAGTAACAAAAAGCTTGGATCATCGATGCAGCTACCGCTAGTGAAGTGATCTGCCTATAGACCCTATACTCGTATCTAATTTTCAGAGAGGGTCTCGCCCGAAAGTTTGGGCCAAGGATCAAGGAGTGACGATGGCAGTCGAGCTGAAATATTTCTCACGACGATAAATAAAGAATCAAAAGTACGAGTGTACATTACTCCTAAATTCATCAGATATAACCATTTTAAACCACTTCATAATGTACAGACAAATCAGCAGATTCATACCTACAGCAGATATGCTTATAAATATGATTCAATTTACGAGATTTGAACGTAATTACAGCTGTACTCACCATCAAACTTTTAAAGAAAACCTCGAGCCCTCACTCTGTGTGGGTGACGTCATACATTATGCATGCAGCGAAAGTCTTGTCTTCAGATCAGGCAATCGTACATAATAACTTCCATCACAGATAGAAAAATTTCTTATTAAAATAATGAGGATGATTACAGTTATCAATCATTATACCCAAATCTGCATACAAATAAGAAGGAGAATAGTGATACAGAGACTTATTTACCGCACGTAGGATTTCTGATAAGAATGCACAAAGAACACAAAATGGAAAGGTGCCTGGAATAGAGGTAAATAATAGCAGTCAAGCTCATGAATATTCATATTATGGGCGTTACCAACCATTTAAATTTGCATACACAATCATTATTTAATATATAATGGAAATGCGCTTTTCATTATATATTATATAATGGAAATGCGCTGTTCATTATATATTATATAATGGAAACGTGCTTTTCATTATATATTATATAATGGAAATACGCCTTTCATTATATATTATATAATTGAAATGTGCTTTTCATTATATATTATATAATGGAATGTACTTTTCATTATATATTATATAATGGAAATACGCTTTTCATTATATATTATATAATGGAAATGTGCTTTTCATTATATATTATATAATGGAAATACGCTTTTCATTATATATTATATAATGGAAATGTGATTTTCATTATATATTATATAATGGAAATACGCTTTTCATTATATATTATATAATGGAAATGGCTTTTCATTATATATTATATAATGGAAATGTGCTTTTTATTATATATTATATAATGGAAATACGCTTTTCATTATATATAAATAATGAAAGTGTGAATTGTAATTATTTATAAATAATGGCAATTATATATATATAATGGAAATACGCTTTTCATTATATATAAATAATGAAAGTGTGAATTGTAATTATTTATAAATAATGAAGTATGAATTGTAATTATTTATAAATAATAAAAATATGTTAAGAATTATATACAAATAAAAATGTACATTTTCTTGCATTATATGTAAATAATGGTTATTATTTGTTAAATAATGATTATATAACATATAATTTGTCTAAATAATAAGTTTACAAACAGCGCCTCATACAGGCATTCATAAACATACACTAATTTTAGTCCAGGTTAAAACATTGAAGAAATGGGTAAAGTTGCTCTACTACTGTATATGGAACACTGAGTGTTAAAGGTGAAATCCAAAGAAAATCACAAAATGTCAACTAATGTATCACTAGAAACTGGTAAGCTAACAGATGGCCATCGTACAAGTTTTAGGTCAACTACATATCGGGTGATTTATAAAAATACAAATACAACCACCTCCATAGCAGCTGGGATATACGAGAGATTCGGCGGAAAAATAACGATGTTTTAATGACGTCACTATATGGACCAACACCGCCCAAGCAGACGACATCCCATAGCGAATGAACATAATTGCAAAGCTATTATTTCTCAAATTATAAAGAGTTTAGTACATATATATGTAATGGCATGTCAAACCATTCAAGAGGGGATATGACCCGATTCTGATAACTAAAATCTTTTTCTTGTAAATTCACAGGATAGGGGTTAATTAACAATCAAAGAAACCAGACTTTCAGATTGAAAAACCCCGGAATGATATTAAGGACGGCATTTGTTCCCTCTTGAAACGCCGAACATACCCCGTGTGTGTGCAGCTGAATATACAATGGCGTCTTATTTTGTTTACAAGCGACAGATCCCTCTATTTTTGTATCGCTGCATTTTTCATCAAAATAAAACCATGCGCGGGGTGTAGAGTGAGGCAATAGATTATACATTTAGCCTGACGGTACTGAAGTAAGAGAAAGAACTCGAGAAAAGATGAAAACACAGGCACTGAAAATGTGCGAGATGTCATGGGACATCGTCTGCTTGTGCAAGTCATGTCCATACTGTGATCTCACACATTTCAGCAGCGTTCGGAGAGCTCTTCAGGTGCTATGCCGGGGCTGTATTTAAGCGTTTTGTAATTTATAATAATCATTGCTTTGAATGTTTCCAAGCATTGAATTTTGATAACGTTGTCGAATCAAAGTTTCAACTTTGCAATAATGAAAAAAAAGTTAGTATTTAAAATCAATGAATATCTACTTTAAGCTCTTCATCCCATTAATACTATAACAAATTGTAAGTAAATGTTAAAACAGAATCATGTCACCATAAAATCAATTTCTCATCATTCATTTCATGACTGGAATTGTTGTTTCTCTTCCTTTTGTTAATACAGAATGATGGTATTTTGTTGTTCTGTATAAACAGTTTGACACTTGGTGCTCCATAAATCAGTCGAACAGGTTAAATCAGATTCAAATCTTCTATCCATATATAGAATTAACCAGCCAATGAGTGAGTTCAGACAGAGAAATGAAATTGTGTAGATGAAAAGAAAATCAATTACCATTACCTTTGAATTGGGATTGGATCTGCTTATACCATTGTAATGATACACTGTAAAGTACTCTGGCAATAACCTGTCAGGCTGGCAGCATCGAAAGAGAAAAAATTGTCAACAAACATTTAATTTCTTCTTATAAATATTATTTAATATCCAAAGAGTGATGAAAAAGTAAATTGAATTCATGATCATTACCATTATTTATAGGCATTTAATGCAGACATAACATATTGCTTCATTTGCAGGAAAAATCTAAATTGGCTAGTTAATAAAATGAGCTTTAATCACAAATACCAGCCCGGTATTGAAACTCATAATTATATACTGTTACGAATATGCAAATTAGATGATTGATGAATATGCTAATTCTCAGAGGTTGCTCGAGTGAAGAATAATAAACGAAGAATCGGATTAAAAGGTAACCAAATCGTCTTGATTTCCTTTATATATTAATGTAATAATGAGTTATGGTTAGGGCCAATGTGAGTGGATTGTCCCGACCTAACAGATTGGGGGCTTGTCTCAAGAGCTAGATATAGTAACATTTGCTGTTTTGTTGCTTTTCCGATCCGAAATGCGTATCGTTTGGAGTTTGCCTCTTGTCCCATTAATGGGTTTTGGTGTGGTTTTCGCACACATTTAATGGCTGTGGAATGTCTGTGCTGTAGTCACGGTAGTGTAGCGTCCATAATAGGGTTAAGCCTACACAGTTTGATTTTGTTTTGTACTGCATGATAGCTCGAGTCTTGTCTGGGGTACATACCCCTTAGATGTAGACTGTCTCATTGGTATGAAATTCACTGCACATCTGCTGCGTTTGTCTGGTATTCTGGTCCTGGTTTTGCCTGTTAATTGCATGGCAGTCGTTGAAGAAGTTTTGTCGGATTGACTTTTAACTTTGCCTCGGTTTCTACTTCTAGGGTAATGGCCTAGATTAGTTGTTTGCATGCAATCTAGTTTGCTACACATCTGATGTAGTGTGGGACTGTGGGTACTGGACTTTTTGTAAATTATTCCATGTTTTACGCGTACGTGTGTGTGTGTGTGTGATATTAAGACTATATGTGTAAGTATAATTAAGAGTTGATGAAGTCTAGACAAAATTGACTCAAGTTGTGGAGGTGGAGTTTCGATATAACCCTCTGCTGCATGGCTACATGTATATCAATTTCACAGCATTGGTGATAGTTTGATGCTTAATCAATTTTGTCTACTTGGTCTGTTGATCTATTTTGTTGTTTACTTGGTCTGTTGATCTGTTGTTGGACTATATTATCTGCATTGATTCACATTCAACATTTTGTTTGTTGGATTTTCCAGTCAGGACAATTGACTTACTTTGTGAGACTTGTGTAATTTGCACAGACTAGATCTATACAATGGCTGACTTTGATGTTGAAAAGTTTTTGAGTCAGGAATTGACTATTGGCCGGTTACATCAGCTACGAAAGGTTGATTTAACAGCTGTAGGAACAAAGCTATCAGTAAATCTAACTGGTCACAAAAGCAAGGCAGAAATAGTTGATGCAATTACAGCCCATGCGGGACTGAGTGCTGTGACGGCCGCGGCCCGAGCGGACGCGCCTACAACTAATGATAATGGTGGTACTCATAACCAAGATAAAGCTACCAGTGACGAGTTTGACCTTGATTTAGCTAAGATTGAGCTAGAGGAGAGAAGAGATAGAATAAAGGCTGCTGAGCATGAGAGAGAAATGGAACGAGATAAACTAAAGGCTGCTGAGCATGAGAGAGAAATGGAACGAGATAAACTAAAGGCTGCTGAGCATGAGAGAGAAATGGAACGAAAGAGGTTGGAATTTGAAATGATACGTCATAATGACGTGACTTCTCAGGGCAGTCAGTCTGGTGAGAGAGACAAGAGGTCAATGGAAGCTGGGTTCTCTGCTAGGGTTAAGCTTGTTCCGAGATATGATGAAAATGAGTTAGATTCATTCTTTCTTATGTTTGAGAGGGTTGCCAAGAAAATGGAGTGGCCGGAAAATGAATGGGCATTGCTCATCCAACAAGTGATTTCTGGTAAAGCTCAGTCGGTTGTTTCTGCACTGAGTTATGAGCAGGCATTTGATTATCGGACAATGAAGGATGCTATTCTTCATTCATTTGAGTTGATTCCAGAAGCCTACCGTCAGAGGTTTCGCAATC
This sequence comes from Strongylocentrotus droebachiensis, assembly GCA_035222895.1. Taxonomy (NCBI): domain Eukaryota; kingdom Metazoa; phylum Echinodermata; class Echinoidea; order Camarodonta; family Strongylocentrotidae; genus Strongylocentrotus; species Strongylocentrotus droebachiensis. The sequence continues at coordinate 16,980 of JAVYIG010010718.1, forward strand.
TCAGGAGAGAAACTGGAGAGACTTGTGTAGAGTTTGCTTGGAAAAAAGAAGTTTCCTTCGACCAGTGGATCAGATCTTTAAAAATAGATGCCACATATGATTCTCTTAGAGAGATTATGCTCATTGATGAGCTTAAAAGATGTCTGTCTTAAGAGGTTAGGACATATGTCAATGATAATGTAGTTAGTGATGTGAGAAAGGCTGCCATGTTGGCAGATGGGTACGAATTGACACATAAAGGGAGTAGTTCACCACTTCCTAGGCGTAGGAATCAATCTAGGTCACCTACGACTCAGAGAAAGTCAGGTAACACCGGCACTAATCAGAGTAGTGGTTTTGGAACTGAAGGCAGACTTCTCTGTGCCTACTGTAAGAAAGAGGGCCACCTTAAGACGCAATGTCCAAGACTAAAAGTAAGAGAAAAAAATCTTGAACAGGAAATTATACAGCCTAGTGGCTTTGTGCGCATAGCAGCAGTCGACATGCAAAAACGTGTAATGAATGATCACAATGGAACAAAAGGAAGTGATCAAGTAAGAGATGTTGGACATGATGAAGAGATTGATGAAGGATTTCTAGATTTTGTTTCTTATGGCACGGTTAGGTTCAGTGTTAATGATAAGGAGTGTCCTATCACGATATTAAGGGACACTGGTTCTATGAAAACGTTGCTTATTGCTGATGAGTCGTCCTTGGACACAAAGAATTTCACTGGCAAGAAAGTTTTGGTTCAGGATGTGAATGATGGTTTGAAACCGGTTCCATTATATACTATTGAGCTTAGCAGTGGATTCGTTTCTGGACCAGTGACTGTTGGCATTGTTACTAAGTTGCCAATGAGGGGAATTTCGATGTTGCTTGGCAATGATTTAGCCGGAAGTAAAGTGTCGCCATCGCCAGTTGTGTGCGACACTCCTGTGGTGAATTTTGAGGCAGAGAAATTGGAAAGTGAAGTTCCTGGTTTTTCCCCTTCGTGTGTTGTTACTGGAGCCCAGGCTATGAAAAAGAAAGAAGATGACAAGGATGGTGACGTCAATTTGGGTGACACTTTTTCCAGAACGTTGGAGGAGGGCCAAGATGACCAGAGTCATGCTACGACTATCTTCAGTCAGCCTGCCTTGATTGAGGCTCAGAAAGCAGCAGAGGACTTGAAGAAGTTGTGTGATGTTGCTCTACCAGCAGGAGAAGCTGAAAAAGTGTCACAGTGTTATTCCACAAAATGTGGTGTGCTGATGTCAAAACCAGTGCTGGACGCTCCAAACTTCCAGAAGCCTTTTCAGCTTGCCGCTGATGCCAGTGATGTAGGAGTTGATGCTGTTCTCCTACAGATGGATGACATGGGTCTCCTGGAACCCATTAGCTACTTTTCCAAGAAGCTCAACCCCCACCAGCGACGATGTTCTACTATAGAGGAGTGCCTTGGTCTCGTCTTGCCAGTTCAGCGCTTCGACGGGTACCTGAGCAATTCTTCAGAGGTGACTGTATTCACAGATCATAATCCATTGACTCTTCTTGAGCGCTTCAGAAATGAAAACCAGAGACTGTGTCAGCGGAGCATGATCTCCAGCCGTATGGACTGAAAGTGACTCATATCAAAGAAAAGGACAATATAATCGCAGATACACTTTTTAGAGCTTAAGCAAGCCTACTGAACATTTGACAAATTGTGAAGAAACTAGAACTTTAACATTTTGTCTTTATTCGTCATAAGGAATCTACACATGATTTTATTGCTTTGTACCTGTACACTTACTTAAGTGTTGTGAACTGATGGATCAGACAGTTCATTAATTTTGAACAGTGATATGAATGATCATGTATGAACATTTCACCTATTTACAGGGAGACGCCAGTATGGACAGTGGACTATATTATGTGGAGAATGTGCACCATATGTCATTGTTTCCTTATCTGTGCCTATACATGTATAATGATTTCATGTCTTTTCTTGATTCTGTTTGTACGTTATTCAGAATAGTTTTCTTTTGATCAAAAGAGAACAGTTATTGTTTATACCCAGCATTGTTAGCTATGGAACGCAAAGCTTAATGCATTTACCATTTCATAACAACAACAAAATAATTATGATAATATTTGCAGAAAAAGGCAACTGTTATCAATGTTACAGGTGTAAAACAAATTGAAAGTAAAACAAAGGTGTACATTGTAGCATCACAACTTGCGTAATGTTGTTACACAGATTTCAAAGATTATTGACTGCAAGTATTGCATATGTATGTGTTTGTGATTTAACTTGATAAGTCTTGCTTATTTGTTTGTATTTAAACAAGTTTCAATTTATAGCTTGCAGCAGTAACTCAACAGATTATGTTTCTAATGTAATATGTACACAAAATATGTACATGTATGTACCCTTACTCTTGCATTTAATGTCCGAAATATTTCAAATCGAGCTGTGCACAGTTATGTGGATCATCATAACATATTGCTTCTGTTGACCCACATATTTAATGAGACACTGCATTCCGACATAGTAATGAGGTGTCGTCATAGCGACGCGTCATGTGACTACGTTGTACGCGTTCATTATATGAATATGCAATCATTTGTTATGCAAATTGTGTTTTGCGCGTGTGGGATATCTGCGCCTTTGCTGAATATTTAGTGTTTCATTTATCGCGCATGCTCATTACGCTCATATATATTCATATATTCATTATGTGTGATGTGTAGAGACGTGTTCCGACCACTACAGTTTGTGGTTCTTTACTAAACACAGGCATTGTGTTGATTAATGTCCTGGTACTTATCTACAGGTTTCAGGAAGAGAACATATAATGTTATCTATCAAAGTTGTTTTCCTTTTCTGCAGTTTGTGTTTTGTTATTAAATGTTGGAATGAAAGGACTAATCAGTCTGTCTTCGATATTAGAAAGATGATCTTCATGCTAGCTTTTAAATACATTTTCTGTGGTTCATTTATCACCTTTAGATCTTACGATTATTGTTCAGAAGAAAGTTCTAACTACTGATAGAAACTTTCTTTTATGGGGGGAGATATGTTATGAATATGCAAATTAGATGATTGATGAATATGCTAATTCTCAGAGGTTGCTCGAGTGAAGAATAATAAACGAAGAATCGGATTAAAAGGTAACCAAATCGTCTTGATTTCCTTTATATATTAATGTAATAATGAGTTATGGTTAGGGCCAATGTGAGTGGATTGTCCCGACCTAACAATACAGTGAAACCAGCTTTAGAATCACTTGAGTGGAAGACTACAAGTGCATTAAGGCTACATTTTTGTTTGGGTTTCCCTTGAACAAGTTGCCTAGCAATTAAAGCCTAAAATAGAATATCCTGTACAGAAAGACCACCTGCCGATAAAGAATTGTCTTCTCTCGTTTCACTTGAGCAATCTTTATACACAAGTTGTACTAGTGTGTGGATATTCAATCTGTTGTATCAGGAATTAATCTTTCTATGACATAAAATAAAGAAGTAAATTTATCTGGATGTAACATACAAGTGATTCCTAATATCTACTAAACCATCCTGATGAATTTGTTTAGCAATCAACACGTTTCATTTTAGTACCTCATCGGGAAAGAACTCTGCCATGAACATGTTTTGAAGGACGATCCCACACTTCTCGGGGTCTAGACGCTGTGTCATGAACTCAACACTGCAGTGGATAATAACGACAAAAATAATTATTTATAGAGATGGAAAGGAGGAATCAATTGGATTGATGCAATATACATGTGTAAGTCTGACCTTCATTTATAATTTTTTTTTACAATTAAACGATCCTAACCCACTACTCTGCAACTCATAACGATTTGAAGTTGACTTGTCTTGAAATACAGACTCATATACATGTATAACACATTGTACTTAGAATAGTATAGGATAGCTCAGTCGGTAGAGCAGAGGTCTCGTAATCCGGTGACCCGGCCGGGTTTGAAACCAAGGCGATGCGCTAGTGCCCTTTGGTAAGGCATTAATCCTCATTACCAGGTCCTTCGGAGAGGACCTAAAGCAGTCGGCCGTCTGGTTGCTTACTTACAAGCATTTATGCTTTCTTAGCAGTCAGATAAAATAACCACTACCATTCCATTCCGATAGCGCACTTTTCAATATACAGGGGGGCGGAAGCAAAGACAATGCTTTTTTATTTGCTTACTGTACCTTTAAAGTAATCAAAGGTTCATCTTCCTTATTCACACACACACAATAATAATGATAAATCTATCTTGCTCATTATTTTTTATTTTTTGTAAAAATCTAATCTAATTGTAAATCAGTGGTTAAGGTAAAAAGTACCATGACGTTTAATGGGCAATATAACTCCAGCAAAGAGAGGTAAGGGCATAGCAATGAGAAAAAATATGTGCTTTATTCAGGCACACCTACTAGTTCTAGAGGCTAAAAGGGAGCATGATAAACGGGATGAAATCACTTCCTATTCTATCATACTCACTGAAAACTGCTTTCTCCCATTATCTTTCAACTGGAAGTTTAATATAGCAAATTCTTTCTAAGAAATATCCCTCAAACTCAACCCGACGCTTACTAGAACCTAGAGATTCCTACACTAAACCTTGGGGGACAGGGAAAATTCAGTAGTTAATGAGTTAAAGCCCCACCGCACTAGTTTGGCCAGGAGGGATTAGACCTCCCTGCATGGTCACTGACAGGTGGTTATCTCATCAAATAAGCTCTCAATTAACATAAGAAAAAGAGGATCATGGGGGACCGATGGTCACCGATTAGGCATTGTTTGCTATATATAGAGGGCGCAAGTAGCTATAAGTAGTGCAGTGGGGCTTTATCAAGGTTTAAAAGAATAAAGTTTGCTTACTATTCAGGCACAGCTACTAGTTCAAGTGCCTCCAGGACATTTTGAAGCATGGCACACTGGATGAAGCCGCTACCTTCTGTATCGTACTCACTGAACACTCTTCTGGCTTCCTCCCATTTGGTTTCAGTAGCGACCAGCGCTAACTCCTACGAGGAGAGAAAAAAACAATGATAATCATAATAATAATATGCTGTTCTAGTACATGTCTCAATGAGAAACCATTTTCAAGGGAAACAACAAATGTGGTCTTTGTAGACAGGTGGTCACTAAGGTAGGTTTGACTGTAGAATGCCATTCTTGTATTGCATGAATCAAGTTATGATATAACATCTTTATGAAGGATTTTGGATATCATTACCACAGATTTTTTTACCATGACTTCCACGTGTATGAAACTTTTGCGAGAGATTCTATTTGTGAAAGTTACGAATAACTGAATCACAGCCAACACAATAATCCAATTTGGCAATGCATGAGAGTTTGATTATGCAAATATGAACGTTGTTTACAATTCGCTTAAGTCTCATAACACGTAAGTTTCTTATTTTACATTACATCAGTTAGCTTGAGGTCGACGGGAATAAGAACATAGCATATTGATAGCGATAGTTGTGACATGCGCATCCATGCGTATACGAGATGGGTCATCGGTTAAATCATGTTGCTCCCAAAAGTTCTCTCCCACTCACGATCTCTATAATAATAATAATTTGGATTTATGTAGCGCTTAATACGGTATATCGTCTCTAAGAGCTTTATAAATAACATTACCCCGGTCATCAAATTCATTCAAGCACAATGTGCACCATCTCTACTCCCTGGGGAGAACTGGGAGTAGTCCTACCATATGGTCACCGTGAGGGTATAGGCAATTACTAACACAAATTCTTTCGTCTATCGGGTCCCCATTTCTCTCTGGGGTATTGAGTGGCAGATGTAGATTAATGCCTTGCCAAAGGACATTAGTGCCGTGTCAGGGATCGAACCATGACCTTTGAACTTCAAGTCAAGTGCTTAAACCACCCAACTACGACACTTCTACATCTATGGGAGGGATCTATTTTAGAGCATACAAAAATGCCTGACCAATCAAAAGCAGCTTCCGGTGATGTAACTGTCTCTCTCAAGTAGCTATGGTCTTGACCAAATCACTGGTAGATTTGTTTTGTCTGACTAGGTTCTTACTCAATAGAAAACAACTTACTCGGGAGAAGAATACTGTGAGATGAGTTTCACTGGCAAGCAACCAGATAGGGTAGTTAGGGTTCTTTAACAAAGTTCCAACCTACATGAATAAACAAAATAATTGTATACATGTATCATGAAAATAGTAATAACATGGTTTTAAAATTTGATATAACATAAAGACATGTGTCAGTATTATAAAGAAACTGTTATGGAAATTCACATTCTTAATCTATATTCATGAGTTTTCCCACGACTGAAAGCCTTTACAAACATTGCTTGGAAACTCATCTTAATTTAATCTTTAGGTAATCAATTTTGCTACTACTTTAGTACACAACATTTTGTTCTGTTAACGATGGGTAAAAAAGGAAAAATGTTTTAAAACCAAGCATTGCCCATGTTTTGGTAAAATCTTCAAACTTGCACAACCCCTTGACACATTAAAGATCAAGTCCACTCCAAAAATAATTTGATTGTACTAGATGCAGAATAACAAGAGAAACAGATTTTGTTTTCAATGAGTAAAATCGGATAACTAATAAGGAAGTTATGAATTTTTGATAAAGTATGAAAAACTATGGAACAATGGAAATCACTACACAAATAGCCAATTTGGTTATCAGTTTGTAACATCATTGCCTCACTATTTATCAATTGCTTGATATAATTTTATTCCATTAATTTCCCTTTTATCCCCAAAGTCTTGATTTCCCGAAGCCTTTGCACAGGTTATATGATTTGTATCATATTGCATGCGTGACATTTCACGAAATCTTTTATGAACTTTGAAGAATTGATACTATTTTCTGAATATTGTATTATTCATATTCATTGATTTGTATATAAATAGTTCTGATGATGTCATACTTACTTCACAATACTTGAGATTCTCCAGGATTGTCAGGAACCCAATCAATGACTGTTTAGAGATACCTTTCATTTCTGAAAATAAAAATTCAATTGATAACATCAGTTCATTTATTTACCTCAGTATTCATCAAATTGCCTTTAAAATACTACATGTTCATGTCATTGATGTTGTTATGAAGTCATGTCCAATAAAACTTGAATGTTATCACTCTAAGTACTGAGATAACATTTACCTTTGGAATATAACAGTTACTTGTACATTTTTCACAAAGGAACATACAAACGTGAGAAAAAACTTAATGGGTTAAGAAACTAATCATTCAAGAAAAATAGGATTAGATTTTCTATACGGATGTGAGAAAGCGAAATTTTAAACTATCTGACAGGAATTTTGCAGGGTAGGGTGTCCCTCAAACAAGGGCCCAATAGTAGTTGTGTATTTCACTAAATTATATGAATTTGAAATATATGTGCAAGAGGAAGAGGATTATTATCTATTGTTTATCCACATAATCTTGTAAAATAAGGTACCAGTAAAACTTACGTAGACCAGCTACATCTTTCTCGTGATCAAAGACATTTGAAACAGCCCGACCAGTCACCATCAGGTTTATCAAGCATTGGCTGCAAATTACCCACAGAAAAGAGAAAAATACTTTAAAGAAAACCAATCACCCACAAATATTGTACGCTATATATTTGGAGGTTCATGTCAGTATACTATGCTCAAAATATCATCTTCTGCAAAGAGATATTGAAAGTTTCTTAATGAAGGTAAAAACAGCCTGTTAATTGAAAAGTTATTGCACCAATATGCAGAAGAATGTTATGCAATAATCAGAATTTTATTCAGGTCATAATTAACATCCCATGTTATCTGACACTTTGCTTTAGTCGAGCTTTGATTTGTGTGTTTAAACTGTTCTATGATAAACTCCACAGTTGTTGACTTTCAAAGAATTCAGTTTCAGTTTTATTTTTCATTTTCAACAGAACAGTGATTTTGACAAGAAATTAAATATTCAATAATACAATATATTTTACATGGTTTGAAGTTAAACCTGTGGAAATGGAGGAATCCACTGAAAAGCAGAGCTTTTAGAATGTACATGTAGATCCCTCATAGTAATGACAAGCATAATTTTTGTAACATGTAAATATATTGACTTGAAGAAAAAGAAAATATATAGATTACCAAACAGGGGTAGAATAATAATAAAATTATAAATCTGTATTGCTTGATTTCTTGTTGAAAAATCAAAATTTGTGGAAAAGGAAAATGATAAGCTACATGTAACTCACTTTCCATGCCCATATATGCCATCTATGAGGGGCTCATTAGGATCCTCCATCTCTTCCTGTATAATAGCTAGACCCTGCAATGTGATGTCACAAAGATAAACATTTAATAGAGAATACTTAGCTTTGTTTTTCATAATGGGCGAACTAAAGGACTGTAACAACTAGTGCTGTAGTCAAACGTTTAACCGTCCGGTATCCGACCGCCCATGGCGGATTCCGTTTTCAATTGGACGGTTTCGTTTTCCCGTTTTTTTTTTTTTTTTTTTTTTTTTTTATAATTTTTTTTTTTTTTTTATAATTTTTTTTTTTTTTTTTAAAGTTTCGATTTATGCCCCTCAACCTGGCACTATGCCTGGCAATGTCTCCCAGTTCAGTAATCGGTGTGATGACTTACCACTTGGAAACTAGAACAACACTCCAATTTGTCTGTCATCTTGGTTTGAAAGTAATTTTTGTAATAGATCTCAATATATATTCATCCAAGTTTAACACATGGTGTACCACAAGGTTCTATCCTAGGTCCTCTACTGTTTTTAATTTACTTTAATGATCTTACACATTATTCTAAAACGACATTGTTACTATTATTTGTGACTAGTTCACAAGCACAAATCGGCGCCTTCAGTTAAATCACCTTCCTGCTTTTTCACACGGGAAAAAAAAAAAAAAAAACATTTTTTTTTTTTTTTTTTTTTAAATAAATCGTTTAACCGAAAACCGTCCGGTTTTGACAGGCGGTTAAACGGAATTGGAGATATCCGTGATGTTACAGCACTAGTAACAACACATGCTCTGATGACATATTCAGTCGACCACGACACCTCTACAATAGCAAATTTAAAACACTAGTCCACTTTCAACGTCAATCTAGGTCCCAACATTCCACCTAACCCTTCTCCCAGACAAAAACAACCCCATATTTTTATGAAATAAATCCAAGGGAAAATTTCATCAAATGACAATGCGTATTAAAGCAGGACTGCACTACTTGTAGCTACTTGCGCCCTCTATAAAGCAAACAATGCCTATTAAAGCGGTATCCGTTGGTCCCCCATGATCCCCTTTTTCTTATGTTTATTTAGAGCTGATTTGATGACATCACCATCTGTCAGTGACCACCAGGGAGGTCTAATACCTCCTGGCCAAAGTAGTGCAGACGGGCTTTAAAGTATGATTATAAACGATTACCATGCCCTTAAGCTTAGCTGATGTGGCAAATCCTTCTTCATAACTATTTTATGTTAGTATTACAATATAAGTATTTTACGTTAATGATGTATTAAGTATATTGATTGTTTATTGTCATGATTATGTTGTATTAGCTTGTAACTTTGGAAACAGACAATGAAGAAAATAAATAAATAAATGAATCAATTACATAAATTATGTACAAATAGCAATTACTTCTTTTTAAAATAAAAGTGAGACTACAATTGTAAATAAGAATTAGGCGGAAAACGGAAAATGTGGTAAAATTAACATCTAAGGGCTAAAACACAATTTTTTTATTTATTTACCTTTATTACCATAGAAACTTAATAACAAATCATATACTGAAAACGCTGTTATTTTTCGCGTGATTATTGCTGGTTCTTAAATTTGCGTTGCACGCAATTCAGCCCTCTCAAAACACGAATAAGAAGTCATGCTTATATTTTCGCGAGTTCTAAAATCTGTGCTTGCCGATCTTGGGGTGAATACATGAAAATTAATTTACCGCAAATATTTCTACTTTTACAGTAGATGAATCTTGCCCTGCCTATTAAGTAAAACTATTCCTAAGCACAAAGCAATGAAATACATAAACCCTTGAATTCCCATGAACTAATGATACACTATTACATTTACATGCATAAAAATAAAAGAGACTGTGAGGGTAGTCAATACATCATGAAAGTAGTTCTCAAGCATAAAAGAAAGCAAAAATGATGACCAGATGGTGTTTCACAAAGATCCTATTAAAGTAGAACTTAACTCTAAGTTGAACTTAAACATTATGGAGAGCCATTTGTAGCCTAAAAATAAAATATATTCAAAAGCAAAAATTCAAGTATTTTAGACTGCTCTTAAATTCCACATCAAGAACATGAATTCTCCTTGAAAATAGAAAATATGAATGATTTGAATCAACATTTAATGCCTTTTAAAATAAACTTTTACAAAATATTTTCCAAGATGCTAACGGCTTTCCATAATTGTTAAGTCCAACTTTATAGAGACAAGTTCAACTTATGATCTTTGTGAAATACCCCCAGTCCCACATGATCTCACCTTTGTTAGTAATACTGAGTATAGGAAGAGAAGGACTCCTCCATGACCAACAAACATGTGGTACGTTGTCATCAGAGCACCTCTGAGCTCATCCTCAGATTTATATGTTTGTATTCTGGCAAAGAAAATATGAATGTAATAAGTCAATGTGCTGGTATGTCCAATGTACAACATGTATTCAGGTCTGTCTTGTGTATGTAACAAAATGAAGAAAAAAAGAAAAATATGTAAGCCTTTACAGACTTCCGTTATTTCTTGTGTTACCTCTATCTCCTTTCTTTTCTGTAAGCCTTTATGAACTTCATTGTTTATTTAGTTATTTATATCCCCTATGTGGACTTCATTTGTTCTTTCATTATTTGTATTTATTTTCTTTCCCATTCTCTTTCTCCTCCCTTTGCTGTAACTCCTTCAATATAGAGGTTTTATATTGTGAATCTTTGTCTCTCTCTCTCTCTCTCTCTCTCTCTCTCTCTCTATTCTGGCCTGTTTGCCCTTTTGGTTAAAAAAGGTAATAATAATAATACTGATTATATTGGCAAGCAATGAACATGAATATATAACAATTGACAAAAGTTGACATAATTATCTCACAAACAAGGACTGTTACCTTGCATTGAAACAAATTATACATATTTTCTGCTGGGAGGCATAAGGGTATAAACTCTTTACCGAAGTAAAAAGAAAATCCCATCCTTCTTGCTCTTGGGACACAATAGCTTGATAACCAACCTGAGATTTCTGTGGAAGGTGACATGCGTGGGTTCCCCGTCCGATGACCCTGCTACATTCTCAATGGTCAGTTCCTGTTTGTCTTCTTGCAAGACCAGGAAGTAGCTTCCGCTGGACACTGAAGAGATGACGTCCTGCATGGCGCACAGGAGCAGGTGCTTGCGTTGGTCCCCTGCAGTACACAATCAAATAAATAACAATGGTGTTGATAATAATAATAATATCAGATATTTATATAGCGTACATATCCACCCTGGGTGCTCAAAGCGCTCCAATATTATTACCCCGGCTCTGCTAGGCTACCAATTTTGGTGCTCACAGCATTCAAGGAATTTCTTCCCCACCAGTACTCATTTAACACATGGGTGGAGATGATGATGATACCATTGAAACAGTAACAATTCCTGATTGTCTCCTTTTAAGACCGGTTCATAGCTTCCACTGAAAACTTAACAGATGATGTCCTACATGGCACAGAGGAGCAGACCTGTGCTTTAGTTGGTCCCCTGAAATACACAATGAAAGTAATAACAATAACAACAATGATGCTGATGATGATAATGGTGATGACGCTAATACTATTAGAACAGTAACAATTCCTGATCGTCTCCTTTTAAAGCCTGTCTGTACTAGTTTGGCCAGGAGGATTAGACCACCCAGCGAGGTCACTGACAGGTGGCTATCTCATCAACTCGACTCTCAATAAACATAAGATAAAGAGGATCATGGGGGATGAACGGGCACTGCTTAGGCATTGTTTTCTATATAGAGGGAGCAAGTAGCTACAAGTAGTATCGTGGGGCTTTAAGACAAGTACATAGCTTCCAGTGAAATCTTAACAGAAGATGTCCTGCATAGCACAGAGGAGCAGACCTGTGCTTTAGTTGGGCCCCTGAAATACAAAATGATGATGAAAATGTTAATCTTTTTTTATCTTCTACACCCCCCCCCCCCCCCCAATTCCTGCCATTTTCAACATTAAATGGGGACACTAATATCAGAATGGGGAGGCGTGTGGGGCCATCAGTCTTTATGGATGACATACAAATACCGGTAGGCCATGTTCGTAATGTAACAAAATTTAAAGGCCTACTGTACTACTTGCTCCCTCTATATAGAAAACAATGCCTAATCGGTGACCATTGGTCCCCCATGATCCTCTTTTTCTTATGTTAATTAAGAGCTGAGTTGATGAGATAGCCACCTATCAGTGACCTTCCTGGGTGGTATAATCTCTCCTAGCCAAACTAGTACAGATGAGCTTTAATACGTCATAGTGAAGTGCCACTATGATTACAAACCATACCATTAGTCTGTCTCCAGCTTTCTGTGCCCTCTTCACATTGGATCTCTTGGCTGAAGAGAAGATTCTTGACGAGGAATGCTTGAAGAGGAGCGATGATTGCGCAAGGACCTCCCTCATACTGTAGCAGCGCCATAGGTTCATCATCACTGAATACAAAGCCTACCAAGGTAAGAAAAAACAAAAGAGAACAAGAAATTATAACCTTTTCTTCTCCTTTCCTTTTTGACTGTTGACTGAGCATGGGCTCATGCCGCTCATCATCACTGAATACAAAAACTGGGGGAGGTGGAGGATCAGGAAGAGAGCGATAATACTGGAAACTCAATACTCAAAATGACTGTTAGACTTATAATAAATAATCAAAAAAAGGGAAGTCTAACTTAATGATAGCAAAATGAGCAAATAACAACCAATCAAAACAAAAAGAATTACCCTATCAGACATATGAATTATAAGCTAGATGGATCTTCAACTACGCGCCTCCGCCATAAAGCAATTTTACATGTACCAAAACAGAAGCAATTTCAAAAAATTGAAGTTTGGCTGTAGCCTGTAGGCCTAAGGCTTAGTTTAATAACACATTGGTTATCAGAATATCGTGATAAGTGTTGTTCATAATGAAGGGTTCATAAGTTTTGCACAACTTTAACAACATTTTGCGTCTGAATATGATTTCACCCTGATTAATGTTTTTAGATCTCCAAAAGGAGTCCAATACAATGATAGGGATAGGAAAAGAACTTGTGTAAACACTAAAATTAATGTTATTTTCTTGAGGTAGCGGCAACGATATTCTCATTGCTGCCTTAAAGTGCTGAGTTACTCGTATTTTGATGTGTTCAAAAATTAAAAATATGCTGGGTATACATTATTTGATATATACTGAACAAATAAATGAAAGTTTTTTTACTCTCTGATTTACCGTTTTTTTGTTATTAAGTGTTGAAATTGGCATTTTTCAGCCAACACAAGCGGTCAATTCTGAAAAGCTAACTAACAGTCACGTGATGCAGGTCAGGACTTGACGTCACCACTGACGTCACTCGCAGTAGTGTTGACCGCGCGCTAATCTGACATGTCGAAAGTACCCGCGAATTACACTTACGAACATCACGATATAGTAAAATACCACCCTATCAAAAAACGCGTTTCTGTCGAAATTCAGCAAAATGCTGACAAACTGCATCGTTTACGGATGTTCTAGAACATCTCGAAACAAGACAGCAAGTTTTTACGGCTTTCTGAGTTAAAAGAAGGATCCCAGCCGACGAAACAAATGGGTGAAATTTGTGAAAAGTTATCGCAAGGATTTTACAGGCCCCGGTGTCTGCCATAACAACCGTGTAAAAATATGCGACGCCCACTTCACAAAAAATCACTTCGTGAAAAGATAGAAGCTAGCAGAAAAACTTGCGTAAGGAAGGGACATTTTCTGCCGAATTTAAACGGGAACTTACAGACAATGCATATTATTTCACATTAGCATTTATTCAAACATGTCTTAACAACCACCTGCCTAAAACGCGACCAGCGGCCACTCGTTTTTCTTCTGCTATCGCTAGCCACCGAAAATGCCCACACGACGACCGCCAGGGCCAGCCGTGTACCGAACAACAACAAGTTCGTTCATCGCCCTGCTGTACACGGCTCGCACAGCGGCAGCCTATAAAGATCTAACGGTCATTGACACACTAAAAACTATTTAACCCCAAACGTATGTTAAAACTTCAATCAAAACATTTAATTACAGACAGGATATGATTTGTTTAGTGGAAAGATGAATTTTGTGAAGTCGTCTTGTTTCATATGAAGTTTTTTTCAGCAGACTTGACCCATGCAACTTCCAGCGATCACCATCACAACAATCTCATTGGCATTAGGATGTTAGACTAAAAATTGAAGTCCATTAAATCATGACAATTTTGCACTGTATTTGGAGAACACAATTTATCCTTCAATATGGAAAAAAATGGAGTTCTTTTTATCAAATTTTTTAAGAGAAACCTTGAAATGAAATATATGGTTGCCATGGAAACAAAACAAAGAAAATAAAAGAAAATATTTAAAAAGTAATATATTTACTTTCCAGATCAAATTGCTACTCAAAACACTTTGCATTCCAAGATGATGGCAGGTACATCTTTTCACAACATTTCTTAAATTAAAATATAAGGTTGCCATGGCAACAAACAAAGAAAAACAAAGAAAAAACAATGAAAAATAAAGATTACAAAATATATATATATTACAGGAAAAAGGTTTCCTGATAAAAATTTGAGGATCGATTTGAGGATCTGGAGGATAGATGATTTTCAAGTAAAGTTTACAAAGCTTGAAGTACAATTGCTGATATCAATACCTGGTACAAATAAACAGCAATACAAACTTAAGATGATATTTCAATGTAAACCTGGATTAAAATTCTGGCAAGTCATGGTGGGAAAATATATCAATTCCAAGTACATGTAAAATTGCTTTTTGATAAAGGAAAACAAATATGGTAAATGTCCAGAAAACCTCTTGTTATGTTACAAATTTATCAGCAGAATAACACCTGTATATTTACAATTACAGCTGAGTCACTGGAATTGCTCATTTCTACGTAATTTCCCTAGAAACAGTGTTTAATTTCCCTTGAAACAGTGTTTTAATAATTTCTTGCATTTCATCTTTTTTAAAGAGGGAGTTTGTACACTTAGAAGAAGAGCCACATGCTGGCGCTTACAATGGAAAATTCCACGTGCGCGCACGTGGCCATTACGACTTTCATGATAACATCACGCTCTTCTTTCATTTATACTTCCTCCCGGCATTTCACTCGTACACACATTCAACATTTCAACTTCTTTTTCTATAATAAATACCGAGTTATTGCTTTAATAATGGAGTCTTTAATTATGGAAAACTTACATTCAACGTTTGTAGTCTATCAAAATTTGCAATTTATCCATGGAAAGTAGTTTCTAGCTGCAAATATTTCGTTCGGTCCGTACGTGTTCAGCACAGAATCACCAGGGGTTGAGGGCGATCGAGTGTCAAGACTTACGTTTGTGATTATCTCTACCTAGCTGATCCTAAATGAATTTCCCTTAGATTTTTGGCTCAAAGATAGCTTGAATATCACTTATATATATACTAACCCTGACTTTTGCAAAAATTACATTTTTATAAGAAAAAGATCGCTATGAATTGGAACCTTTTTTTACCCGCTCAAATATATTAAAAGTACGGGGGTAGGCAACAAAGTCAACACGCATGGATTCTTTTCTCAGTTTCATGAATGGCATGTCCAAATTTGGGCATTGTTTCCCCGGGATCACCTCTAGATTTCGATGTAAACATGCGCAGTTTTTCAGAGAGTCACAGAAAAGCAGTGCAGCAGCAATGGCTGCAGCAATGCGTTTCAAACGCTTGCAAATTAGGGCCAATGGGCGAATTAGAGCTCATCTTCACTGCCATATTTTGATTGATTCTACGATTCTACTTGTGAACAAAATACTTCCAATATTGGAACACAACTTTAATCTACGGTAATTCTTAATCAATTAGTTCTTTCCTGCTAAATTTGATTTTAAATGAATTTTTAAAAATTGCATGTTTTTATTTCAACTACAATCACCGTTGATTCGTACGCACATTGATGGCTCGATTTCAGCAATTCAGGATTGCAGCAAATTCTGTGAATCTCATGGAGGAAATTGGGATTTATGCGATACATCTTTCACTCATCAAGTCTAGCATCTCTTTTTTCTTGAAGTTTGAGAGGGATCTTTTACAAAGTAAATGTTGTAAACCAGTCCAGATTTTGTAAGTTTTCGTGTACTATGACATTGCGAACACATTGTACGGATAAGGCAACATCCTTAGTACGGTCGAGTACTGTCCGTGACGTAGTATGCCGAAATTTGCATATAGAGGTCACTTCGATCGTTTAACGAAGGGGCTGGAGAAACGAATTGGGTAGTGTCAGAAACCAAATTATAAACTCTAATTTAACAGACTTCCCGATTGAATTTTTTGAAAATTCAAAAGGCATATTGATAGTAAGAACATACATTTCTAGATTATAGAATAAAAACCATGATTTTTTCTACAAATCACTCAGCACTTTAATAAAACGGTGATTTAATACCATCAAAATTTGTCCAAAGGAAAAATATGTGAAGGCCTTGATCTAGGCCCTAGCTGTAGATCTATTTATGAACAAAAATAATATGTCACTCTTCTAGATCTATGTCTGTATGAATATATGATCATAAATTTAAATGAAGATTTCCATACCCTCATTCAGTTATTAAATTGTTAATGTTACTGTTACTGTTAGAAGACTCAAACACACACACACACCTGATTAGTGATACTGATAGACAAATGTATATAACGTTAAATGTATATAATTATTAATAATAATATAAACATGTAGACCCTCTATATAATTTAGCACAAATTCACACAAGCCGTCCACAGAAGATCACCCTTCTCTAGATGCTGAAAAGGCTTTGACAAGTTACAAGTAGCAGAATAGAAGTAGGGAATCTAGAAATTAAACTATTACAACAAAGTCAACAGCTACAAAATATATTTGCTGATAATTTGTCAATATTTTGTCAATTTTCCAATAATCATTAGACCAACAAATAGTAATTTAGGAATCAGGGTTAACTTAAGAACGTAAAAAGTTTAACTTAAAACATGTCGAACTTAGGCTTTGGTTTTGAAACCAATTCAAACTCAGAACTCAAAAGGTCTTTAAAAAATCTTACCTTGCGACCATCGCAAGAAAACGTCTTCTTTCAATTCACTTCCCCATGTCAATGCCCGGACTTCGTCGACTGGATTATCGACAGATGAACTCCCTGGTTCTTCTTGATTCTGTTGGCTTGTCGAGGCCATCACAAGTATGTCAAAACTACTTTAAAATAGCTGTCTTTACGATTTTTTCCTAGTCAGCCTCCATTTTCGTGCGAGTATATGTGTGGGACTACGCAAAATGGATATCCAAGAATTGTTTTGCGCGTTCACATTTGGAAAATTTGTAACGTCAGTGTTATCAATCCATTCATTTTGTACACTATAAGGCGACCATTCTCTCTCATGGCGCGTAATGTAAACGCGCGTCCAAAAAAGCGGACGTTCTCACAAGTTGCCAACAGATGGCGCTCAACCACTTACCACTGCCTAGTCTTCGAGGCACGGATGGGTGAATTTCAGAGGTGTAAGAAAAGACCTCCTTCATATGTAATGAAGAGCCCATCAAATCACATGAAACCATACAGACCTGCATATGAAATGGTTTTTAATCTCAATAATCATGATTTTTTTTTGTGTGTATGTGTGTGAAAGATACAACATAAAATTTAAGGCAGGAATCCAAACCTCTATATTTGGCATGTTCAGGAGGGAAGTCATGGATCTTTATATAGTCAAGCTCCGATTCAACTTTAGTACCCCTTGAAATTAAAGATCTACTCTCTGTATAACTTGTCGACAAAGTTGATATATGTGCTGAATCAACTATATTTATATTAAAGTTAAGTAATAAATCTAAATTCATCCCTAGATCCTGCTCTCTTCCTTTTCCCTCTCTCTTTTTTTTTGTATTCCTATATTTTTTTTGTTTTATGCACCCCCCCCCCCCCCCTCCCTATAAAAACATGTACCTGCCACTCTATAACCAAAATGCCCTACGTAGAAATATGAAAGTGGAGTAGGTCAACTATGGATTGAAAAAAGTGTCGGATGAATCATGATCTTTGACTTTTGCAATTTCACATATTTTCATGTTCTTAATTCCCTTTCATATTAGAACCCTGCATGAAAATAGGTTCATTGTTTCCCGATTGTCTAATATTAAACGCATTTTACCTCAGATAGAACAAAACATTTGAAAAATCAAGAGACAAAGAGGTAGAGATAGAGAGATAAAGAAGGGGGAGTGAGAATTAGAGCACCTGAGAGAGAGAGAGAGAGAGAGAGAGAGAGGAAGAAGAAGAAAGAGAGAGAGAGGAAGAAGAAGAAGAAAAAGAGAGAGAGGAAGAAGAAGAAGAAAAAGAGAGAGAGAGAGAGATAGAGAGAGAGATAGAGAGAGAGGGAGGGGAGGGAGAGAGACAAGGGGGCAAAGCTAGAGCTTTAGCATGTGTAAGCAGTGTAATTAGCTATAAGTAAGAGAAACAATAGGCAACAACAATTTGTTTATGTTTATATATATATCTTTATCCTCAATTTAATACATAGATCTTTATGTTCAAGATCACAATTCAAAATGACAGAAACAAAAAGTTCTTATTTTAAGTGCTTCTTTGGTATGAAAGACAAGTAGTATGACATTTTTAAAATTAAACAAAAAGTTACATTGCAAACATAAATCATATGACTTCTATCAGCCAACGGGGCACATGTGTGCACATTTTTTGGAAGGTGGAGCAATGACGCGTTTTCCAAGACTATACACACCAACTGTAATTTCTCTTTAATTTTTAATGAGGAAAAAACACTGAACGTCTGTTTTCAAGGTATCAGGGTAGCACCAATTTATCTATATGTCTGGGGGAGGGGGGTTCACAAAGACCAAGATCAACTTTAAGTTGGACTTAACTATGGCAGGACATTCATGCCACTGTTTGGTCTCACCGCTTACTGGCATTGGTTTCTCAAGGCCGGGACGTTCAAGTCATGGTCACAAATCTACAGAATCTATATTTTTTGATGATTCATTATTGTAGGAAAAAATATTATCTAAAGATCATAATGGTGAGAGCAAACTGTGGCATGAACGGCCTGCTATATTTAGGTCCAACTTAAAGTCGATCTCATTAGTCTTTGTGAAACACTCCCCTGGTTGACTTTTTTGGAAAGATTCATTGTATAAAACTAAGGATTTCAGGGGGTGGGTAGTTATTCAAGATTGTGCTGAATTCTGTCATAAATATCAACAAGTCTTGTTGTTAATGTAATATCAGAGAGAAAAGTGCAAACTCACCAATAATATTGATCAAAAAATTTGTCACAACTTACTTTCTGATGATTAATTTAACACTGCATTATATGAGCACACCAAGGTCTAAGAATACCAGAGTTTTTTTATAAACAATCCCTGAATATTATAAGAATAATATTTATAATACACAACATTACTAGGTGCTTAATACAGGTGTTTCTAAGCGCACAATTGTCTGACTAAAAATTACCAACCAAAACTTATAATAATGAAGTCTTCTTTTTGTATCTAGTGTATTGCATATTTCAACACATAACATAATAATATCTGCAAAGCATTTAAGAGACAGTATTTTGTATTAAGTGCTATATAAATCCAGATTATCATTATCATAATCATCTTGCAATTTCTAATGATTGGGATTGGTTTTGTATCATAGACCACAATGAGCTAAAGAATACTTTCCCCTCACATTCATGTAATGTGACAAAATTGCTAATTACAGGAACACATGCAGGTATATTTATAATATATTGCTCAATGTTTCTGACTGCAACCAAGATCTGGTAAGTCCTTTATTACATACCATGATGATATTGGGCAGACAATAAAGGAGCTTCAATTTCGTAGTACAAATTAACTCTTTACTGATCTTTGAAACAGTTGTAGATCTTTTACATACTAGGCAGGACTTGACACCAACAGTCGCCCGGGGACGCATGGGCACCCACAATTGAAGTTTGAACCCTCCACATTCCTAAATTCTTCCAATGGGTTCATGTAGAGACTCTAAAACAGTTAGTGTGGAGCGCCTTTAATACTCGGAGGTTTTCAAGGTAGATTAAGATGTCAGGATAACAATCATGACACCGACACTATCTCAGCATTGAAATAAAGGTAAGGAACCCCCTCATGAGTTTAAAGTTGAATAAGGGGCTTTCAACTGGTCACTTGCCCTGGACTGGCATGAAACAGAGACAACAATGTTAATGATTTGATAATCACTTTACATATTATTTTCAGTAACAAGCCTTGAACACAAGGCAATAAATAAATATCGGACGGCACCTAATATTTGCATGGCATCCTAGTATTGACCCTCTCGTTTGATTATAGAGGGTCCATTACAAGTAGTCCAAATCAGAGTGCTCAGTCAAGAGAAACGTTCAACTTTCTTGCAGACATCTTGACCTGTACAAAGATGGAAAAAAAGAAACAAAAATGATAAAGGGTTTAATAGAGTCACATTTTACAGTTGTCATGTATTTTACAATTGTTACTGCTGTTAATATTCAGTACATTGTATCAGCTAATATTCAAAGTAATATATAGATGTAGGGAGCATATTTAGGATTTCCTAATTGGCATAGGAGAAGGGATGCCATTAAACGTCTGCTGAGAGCCAGAACGTGTGAACCCACCCCATGCCATTATAATGGTACTTAGACTTGAGGCTTGTTCACACATGTCGCAATAAAATGCAGCAATTTCTTATCAATTAAAGCACACTTCAGCATACTAAACTTCACATTTTTGTATGTTATACAGTGCAGTTAAATACAAAGACCCTTGTTACACACAGGTACTTTTATCACCCCCACTTGTTGTTCATTTAGTACATACAAAATGTGGCTGTTTACCTGCCAAATGTGAGGGGGGCCCTTCGTGGGCTCATATTCTTGTTCAGATTTTGGCAAGGTTTTCATGAATACAGGGCTATTTGATATATGATTTTGTTCCATTCAATTAAAACTGTCTTCCTAGGTATTAACATTGGAAGATCCAAGGACAACTGCCCCTTTGGGCAACTAGCCCCTAGGCAACCCCCCCCCCCCCCCTACAAACACACCATTATTGGACAACTACATGTACATGTACCTCATGAGCAGAGATGCCAACCTCTTGACACAAAAAAACAGACTGAGTATCCTAAAAAATCAGATTTTGGAGAGAAAAATAAGATTTTCACGAAAACTTGACACTACCAGGGCCAGTAACATTTAGGAAAAATGTGATACTGGTTATTAAGTACGGTCAAGTAAAATGTTTTCTTCTTTCATTAACATTTTAAGAAACTAGATGGAATTCGACTGCGCGCAGTCGAAAATGATGCCTCCGTCATAGAGCAATTTTACAATTGGAAGAAGAAGAAGAAAAAGAGAGAAGAAATTTTTCAAATTCAAGTTCAATTGTAATCCATTAACATGTTCTCAGAATATCGTGATTACAAGCAATTTCTCATATACATATATGACCCTTTGATCTTTGACCTCATGACCCTAAAATCTACTCAGTTCATTGGCTCTGCAAGATTTCCTGAGTTAAATAGTAATCCATCTGTCAGTTCTAATGAGAATGCGTCCACAAGCTATTTTTGCATACATAATGAGCCCATGACCTTTGATCTTATGAACCATTCATTGGCTCTGCAAGATACATAAATGATCTAAGTTTGGCAGGAATCCATCAATCTGTTCTAATGATAATACGATCACAAGCTATTTTTGCATACATAATGAGCCGCATGACCTTGACCTTTACCTCATGACCCCAAAATCTAATCAGTTCATCAGCTCTGCAAGTAACATACATGACCAAAGTTTGGCAGGAATCCATCAATCGGTTCTTCAGATAACGCGATCACAAGCAGTTTTTGCATACATAATGAGCCCTGTGACCTTTGACCTTTGACCTCGTGACCCCAAAATCTAATCAGTTCATCAGCTCTGCAAGATACATACATGACCAAAGTTTGGCAGGAATCCATCAATCGGTTGTTCAGATAACGCGATCACAAGCTGTTTTTGCATACTGTACATAATGAGCCCTGTGACCTTTGACCTTTGACCTCGTGACCCAAAATGTAATCAGATTGTTTTCCTATAGTGATACACACTATCACTAAGTTTGAAAGTTTAAATCTCCAGTGGTTCTTGAGATATCATGATAACAATCTCAATGTATGGAATTTCATAAGTTGACCTCTGTGACCCTTGACCTTTGACATACGTGCTCCAAAATCTAATCAGATCGTCTTCCTATGGTGATACATACTATCCTTAAGTTTGAAGTTTAAATCTCAAATGGTTCTTGAGATATCGCGCTAACAAACTCAATACAAGGAATTTCATAAGTTGACCTCTGTGACCTGTGACCTTTGACCTACGTACTCCAAAATCTAATCAGATTGTCTTCCTATGGTGATAAATACTATTCCCGAGTCTTAAGTTTAAATCTTAAATGGTTCTTGAGATATTGTGATAACGGTCAAACGGGACGTACGGACGTACGGACGGACAACCCGAAAACATGATGATGTTTTGTTGTTGTTGATTTTTTCATATTTTAAGAGGTGAAATCGTATTATCGTATTCCACTCTTATTATCGTACTAAATACGATTAAATCGAACTGGTTGGCATATCTGCATGAGCGACCCCTGAACCCTAACAAAAGTAGGAGGTAACATATCAACATAAAGGTAATGACTTTTGGGATAGTTTTCCTAGGAGACTAATGGGGGGTATAATTGCTCGATGGCGGTAGTACAAGTGGGAGGGGACGGAATAGCAGATCGGAAGATGAGGGAAGGGTAGATGTCAAGATGGAGCTGTCATGATATGATAACACTAGGTATGTCCTCATCAGCTCGAGATTGCCAAATAACCCGCTATTTCAGATTTGAGAAATAAGCCCGAAGTTACAAATTGCGTCTTCTTCACCTCGAGACTGGTCCTCGAAACTCGAGCTCGAGAAATTAGCTCATGATATTTTGCTCAGCTTTCGCACATATTGCGAGTCTTCGGGCTGGTGAAGACGCACCGGACAAATAGCGGGATATTATGCAAACTAGCCCAAGATATCTTAGAATGATTATCTCGACCAAATGTCACGCTAATTGCAATTGCGGGCTGATGAAGGAGCAAATTAGCTGGATAATTGTCGATCAGGATAGTTAAAATAGCGGGTTATTTGGCAATCTGGAGCTGATCGATGAGGACAGGCCTATAGACATCCCTATAGACATCCCTATCATTATCAGCATAAAAACTTACCCTCTCGCGATTCCTTTGCTTGTCTCTCAGCATGGTGCGGATCATCGCAAGCTGGTCCAGCTCCTCTTTCTTCCTGTCCTCTGCATCTTCCACCTGTCTCTTGTATTCCTGTCGATGACCTTCAAGGCCAGCTAGTCTCTTCTCCAGACCTTTGATCTCGTCCCTCAGGTGCTGCTGTTTCTGCGATATGTTGCCCATTTGTTGCTGCAAAGTAGAAAATAATATCACACATAATTTAGATGAAGATTTTTTTTTTCTTTTTTTCAATAATAAAGATCCAAGTGGCTTTGCTGGATGTTGTCCATGGATGGCAACTACCTACAGATCTACATTCTGAACTTATGTTATTAAATAATAATGAAATTAAACAATAGCTAGCATTTTGTTTGAATAAAAACAGCCTTCCAATTATATGTTATCTTTATGTTAATATTTACTGAGTATTCCAATTCTGTGAACATCCCTACATATGTTTATGTACACCTGTATAAAGATTCATGTTACTACACTATCAGGTTAGCTTGTATTTGGGTAATTCCATAAATTAGGGACCCACTTTGTGACATTTTGAGGCTCTGAGTAAAGACTTAACAAGTGGAGTGAGATTGTAAAGTAATATTGCACCCTCATACCTAGAATCACTTAACAATCATACTCCACTATTTAAATCTTTACTCAGAGCCACAAATACGTGAGGGTTCCTTACATAACAGGGACACCAAAAATGTCACAAAGTGGGTCACTTATTTATGGAATTACTCATTTACATTTGCGAAAGTTTAATCATATTGGGTATAACAGTTGATTAAAATGTCTTCTAAGTGTTTTTAAATTACTTAATTCCATGAAGAAGAAAAGAATGCAAGCTTTTACGAATTGTGAGAACACAAACCTTGTGTTTGGCAATCTCTTGGTTCTGTTTCTCCACCCTCTCCACTACATCTGCTTCTTCACTCTCCAAGGCTTCGCATCTGATACCAAGCGATTGGTATTCATCCTCTAGCTTTCTCGCTTCTTCTTCCGGGCTTATCTTCCTCCTGCTACGTGCAACATCCACCTTCTCACTTCCTACATCCTTACTCTCTCTCGTCCTTGCATTATTATCATTATTATTGAACCCTCTAGTAAGATGCTGGTTTCCCCCCTCTGGTGTTGAATGGACTTGTCCCTCATCTGCATATCGCGAAGGCGTGTATTGTTGAGTTCTGTGGCTGTCCGGGTAGTGATTGGTCGTATGAGTCGACACATGGTTTTGATTGACATCCGAGGGAGTTCTGTGATTGGTCAGTGGTTGAGAGTGGGAGGCAAGAGGGCAAGCTCCAGAGTTGGTTCTCGAGGAGGAGATGATTTGCTGGAGAGTTGAATTCAGTGACGTTGAGGTGACTGTAAATAGCAGAGAAAAGAGAAAATTTATTAACAATTACATGCACTTTTAGTTGCTAAGCATGCATATACTCATTTGAATTTAGATCTACTTGTACATGTACCTGTATATGAAACAAAGCAAGTTTACAACCAAGGTTTATACATTCAGTGAAAATGAAAACCACATAAATGAATCAATATTTATTATGCTTTACTATTTCAAAAAAGATATTAAATTATCTACACTATAACATTTCTAAGTAAGGGAGTTATCCGACCCATCCATGTTATTTTCATCGAGCCTGCTTTTAGATGCACGTCTCTTTACCTCTTGTTCTGCACGTTGGGCATTTGATTCTATCTTCTGCACATGCTTCACAGAGGTTGTGTCCGCACGGAACCAGGAGAGTTGCAGAATCTTTGAATCAATACCATGCTTTACGATTTAAAAAAGAGATTAAATGATCTACAATATAAAGAGATTAAATGATCTACAATATAAAGAGATTAAATGATCTAAAATGTAAAGAGATTGAATGATCTACAATATAAAGAGACTGCTCTTTACCTCTTGTTCTGCACGTTGGACATTTGATTCTATCTTCTGCACACGCTTCACAGAGAGTGTGTCCACACGGAACCAGAAGAGTTGCACAATGATCAGGTGGTATCTGCATCGGTAGGATATTGAAAGACGGTCAAACAAACATTAAAAAGGATCAGAAATTCTTGTGTACATTGCCTCACTATCCACTAATTATTTTCTTTATATTTTTAATGTAAATTTCCAATTTTCCCTCTAAAAATCTTATTTCCTCACACAGCATCAAAGCTATATTGAAAGTAACATGTTTTTGTGTGGTTGCACTAATAAAAAGTAATTTTTTAAGTTAAATCATTAGAAAATGTGAATTTTGATAAACTAATTATATAAAAATCAAGAATATGAAAAATACAATACCGGTATTCAGAAAATAGTATCAATTCTTCAAAGTTCATAAAAGATTTTGTGAAATGTCATGCACGCAATATGATACAAATCATATAACCTGGGCAAAGGCATGGGGAAATCAGTTTTGAGGATAATATTGAAAAGGGAATTAATGGGATAAAAATATATAAAGCAATTGATAAATAGTGAGGCAATGACAACACAAACTGAGAACCGAATCGGCAATGTGTGTAGTGATTTTCTATGTTCCATAGTTTTTCATACTTTAAAAAAAAATCATAACTTCCTCATTAGTTATCTGATTTTACTCAATTTTGTTTGGCTCTGTTTCTCTTGTTTTTTGCATCTATTTAAAACAAATTATTTTTGGAGTGGACTTGGCCTTTCAGAATGGCAATTAAAATATGAAATGAAGCTCTTGTGCTCACAGACCCTACCATTAACTGCTTGCATTTACAGCAGTGATGTCCTTCAATGTATCCTTCAGGCTGATCACTGGGTTCGTCCAGGACGTTCTGAGGATATCCTGATTGGTGAATCGACTCCTGTCTGTCATCCTTTATCTCTGCCTTCACCCTGGTAGCAATCTGGTCAGCTAGCCTGTCAAAGGCATCTGGATCCAAAGAGGGCTTTGGCCGCGGTCTCCTCTCCAACTCGCTGCCATCAGCCCGACCAGAGGTCTGGCTATCTCTCACCATGCACTGGTCATCGACTGTTTGTGTCATATGGCCTAGGGGATGTGCTGACTGTATCCGTCTCGAACTATCATAGTCCCCCCTATCTCCTTGTAGTCTCCTGGAAGTTGTCTCACCATCCTTATCAGACCCTTCAAAGTTATTCAAGTTTGGCTCCGAATGGAACCTGTCCCCTAAATCTCCTCGGGGAGACCGAATATCAGTCCTCTCCCTTGTACCCGAAGAATTGCTGTCATTATCACCCACCCTTCTCTTGTGATCAGTCCTGGCTGATTTCTCTGGTTGTAATGATGATGATGGGTAGTTCCTACCAGAGGGAGGACGCGACCCTTCGCTAGTAGTACTCCTTGCACTTGAAGGTCTGGATCCATTCCTCTTACTAGCTGATGATGATGACGAAGATGGACTCTTCTTTGCTGAATTTGACGAACTCCGAGCTGGGGAAGCTGATCGTGTTCTTAGTGTCTGCTGCTTGGTGGATGGTTTCGTTGAATTTTGAGTTGACGGGGGTTTCTTTTTAGAATTGCCCACACTCCAGGACATCGTTTCCGACCCTGAAAAGTAATTTGAGACACATTAGATTTTTCCCTTTATCTTCCTCACACTGCTTGCAATCTTTAGATCATCTTTGCGATAGGCTGTTAGCCCTTTGAAGATTAGAAAATATGTTGAAGTAGTAGAAGAAGGATATAACACAAGTTTAGTGGCTCATAGCAGGCAAGGTTCTCACCAGTACATAAAACTCAGTTGGTGGCAGGCCCAAGGATTGGGGCCTTAACAAGAGAATTACCAAGATATAATCTCCTTAATGATATCAGGAATAATAGTAAAAATATAAATGTATTCTTTTAACATGCACAGAAATTCCTTGATTCGCCCAAATGCCTTCCCTCGATCCCCTCCCCCACCACCTAATGAGGTGATGAATGGGAAGTTCACTCAGCATTCAATTTAAACTTAGCTTAATCAAAGTCAAGCTGACCCCTCTGATATAAAGAGTGTGTCTAGAAGTACATGTGAAGAAGAAACGTGTTTGATAACTAAAAGACTGTAAATTGCCCGAATACAGACATATATTTCTTTCCATGGATTATAGTAGTTCTTACACAAGGAGATAATAGAAAGCATAAGTAGCTCTGGGAAAGTGCAATACTCACCTGATTTATCATTTTTCTGAGCAGATTTTCTGGCACCCTTGTCTCGGCTCTTCCTTTCTCCACCTCCTTCGCATGTTTCACCCATGCTCTCTCGACCATCTATGTTTTGAGATCGTTCTCTCATCCAATTGCTCTGCATTCTCTTGATCTCACCCACCTGTAACAGTGACAAATGATTGGAGAAAATATTATATAATTCAGTTTGATATGCAGTTGTTTGGAGGATGATCTACACAAAGCAGTTCAATGCACTGGCCATTGTAGGGTGACGTGCGCAAATCATGTCTTCTGCTCTGTAAATGCATCATGTGGACATCGTACATCTGAAAGGTTGAGCGGGATAACCTGTAGATATTCTGTAGATAACATGGAGTGAAGCGAGTGGAATGTCAAGGACTGAAGAAATGCAGTGGCTAAACTTTACTAGACATGACATGACCAAATTCATTTGCATGCAAGAAGGAGCAGGCGGAGAAGGAGACCTGAAGAGAAAGAAGAAGAAAATTAAGAGGAGAAGAAGGAGGAGGAGGAGGAGAAGGAGGAGGAAGAGGAGGAGAAGAAGAAGAAGGAGGAGGAGGAGGAGGAGGAGGAGGAGGAGGAGGAGGAGGAGGAGGAGAAGAAGAAGAAGAAGAGGAGACCATGCGGAAACTATCAACAGGAATTATTTCTTTCCTGAAAATATTACAAGTAACCCTTGACTGTGTCAAAACGTAAACTTTGTAAGAGGCACCGCACTGTATCACTGTAACGGATGGATTGACCTTTACCTGTACCGCAAAAAAACTAGAAAAATTCTGGGGGAGCGGGTTGATTGGGGCAAGAGGTAGCATCTTGACTGCACATGTCCCAGGAGAAAAGGAATTAATATGAGTATTGAGAGACATAGCGCTGTTCCTTCCAGCAACGATCAAGTCTGATTTTGAAGGCATCTACAGTGGGAGCCTCAACTACCTCCTCAGACAGAGAGTTCAGTCATATATCACTCTGTGACTAAATGTGTCCTTCCTTACATTTGTCCTACACCTCGGCTTTGTAAGCTTATACCTATAGTCCTATACCCTCTGTCGTTGTGTTTGATAGTTAGAAGAAGTTATAGGGATTGTTATCGTCAACCGATACCGATACCGATACCGATACCAATATGATCGTGATCGTGCTCGGGAGTTGGATAAATGGAGTTGTCTGATATATTCTTATCGTTGTTTCGGAGGCCGTTGCCGCCTGATTAAAGGTGTTTTAATCTCCAATTCCTGTCTGATCTCTGGTCATTCCTGTTTGTACTTGGTGAATCCCCTACAAAGTGGTCAGGGTTGAGTAGACCGTCACGCTCATGAATGATCTTGTACACCTGGGGGTTGCTTCATGAAACCAACTCCATGACAGTCCTACCTTTGTCCGCAACCTATTGAGGTGTCAGGAAGCGGACAACCAGTTTTTTAAAAAACATGATAAGCAACAATTTCATTATCAACTAAACAAAATAGTCTTTGTCACAATTCACCAGATTTTATCCTGAATTAACAAAAGAGATGAAGAGGCTTTATTTCACTCAAACTGTAAACATCTAACAAAGTGGTAGATCTAGCACAAATGATCCAAACATTCTGTTTGAATGAAGAAGAGGAGGAGGAGGAGGAGGAGGAGGAGGAGGAGGAGGAGGAGGAGGAGGAGGAGGAGGAGGAGGAGGAGAAGGAGGAGAATAAAAAGTAGTAGAAGAAAAAGAAGAAGAAGCAGAAGCAGAAAAAGAAAAGAAACAGAAGAAAGAAAGAAGTCATTTTCGGCATCAGCCACACACACATTTTTTAGTTAGTGGGACCGTAGTTAATTTCGAAATGAAATAAGCGAGTGATAGTTATTTAAGTTTAAGTCAAGTTTAAAACTCAACTGAAGCTAAATTATGTTACCTTTTCCGTTAAATTTCCTTTTAATCTTCCAGCCATCTTCTTCGTGTTTCTAGACAAAAGCTGATTCTAAAGATAACTGATCAAATTTCCAGCAGTTTCTAGTTCTCGTGAGACGTGAGCATAAACTACAATCAATGCGACACAAACAGAATAATATACGGCGCGCGCGGCGCGCGTCGTAAATCGGCGTCGTGCGCCCATGGCAACTTTGCATGCCCCTCCCACCATAATATGCAAGTGCAAATATATTTATAGAATATAGATCTAGGTCTACATATAGAAATTACAACCTAGACCCAGTGGCGTACCTGGGGTACTCCGTCAGGGGGGGCAAGCGACCGAAACAAACAAAAAAGACAATGCTAATTTTCACTTCTGGCGAGCGAGCGAGCGAGCAAAAAAAATAATCTTTCAGTAACGTTTGGTATAGTGAACTGGTATTGTTGCAAGTCGGGGGTGGGAACATTCACTTGTTAGCGACGTTAATTTCATTTTTTGCAAACGAGCGTAGCGAGCAAGAAAAAATCACTTCTTTTTTTAATAATTGCCACTTAAACTTGGTTCAATTTTCCCATGCAGGGCGCGGGAACAATATTGTGTTTAGGGTGATTTTATACCCATTTTAGCTAGCGAGCGAAAATACATCTTTCTCTCAATGAATTGCTCTATAAAATTTGTTTCATTGTTGCAGGTCGGGGGCGGGCACAATCGTGTTAAAGGCAATGTCAATCCCATTTTGGCGGGCAGGCTACCCCCTACATTTCTCTTTTTAATGATATTGTAGCAAGTCAGTGGTGGGCACATAATTCCACGAGCTAGCGAGCGTAGCGAGCGAGCGAAAAAAATCATTTGGGTTCATTGTTCCATGTCAGGGACGTGATTATTAAAAGCGATGTTATTTCTATTTTTGCGAGCGAGCGTAGCGAGCGAGCAAAAATTTTGTAATGATAATTGGTTCATAATTGGTGGGGCACCTGTGGAAATACTCAACTAAATAGAATTTTACTATTGCAAAAGAAAGCAATACGAATCATTTGTCACACCAATTTTCGCGCTCATACTAATGAACTCTTTCACGCAAATAATGTTTTGAAGATTCATGACTTATTTTTCTATAACTTGGGTATATTTATGTCTACACTAGAAAAAAATGAATTGCCACAAGTTCTCTCAAATATGTGTAACACAAATACTGAATTTCATAGTTACCCCACGAGAATAGCAAAATGTTATCACCTACCAAAGCCAAGAACGCAATTTTCCAGCAGGATTTTCACTTTCACTGGCCTAAAATATTGGAATGCCCTTCCTGGCACATTACAAGAAAAGCCCTCATTAATTGGTTTCAAAAATGCCCTCAAGCACTTTTCGTGCAAACGAATCAGAATATAAGTAGTTCCCCTCTCCCTCTCTGTCTCTTTCTTTGTCTCCCTCAACCCCCTTCTCTCTGTCTTCTTTTTATCTTCCTGCACGTCTTCCCCCTTTTCTGTTTTCTACTCTCTCATTCTTATATTCTTCATTTATCATCATGATCTTGTCATTATCTTGTCATTCTGCTAATGATTCTGATTTGTTTTTGTCTCGTTAATTTTTGTTTTTTCTATTGTCAGTCATGTTTTTTTTTATTCCGTATTTTTTCTTCAAAATTAAGTTATAAATGTATAAAGTATAATTATTATTGTGCTAACCTACATCTAACAAGCTTTGCTTTCAAGTAGGTTAGTTTTCTTCATTTCTTGTAATTAAATCATTTTGCATTACAATGACTAAAAAACAATGTCAAAGATATTTCAATGCTTATTTATGTTATACCATTACGTTTATTATTGTTTTGTTATTGTTTATATTATGTGAAAAAGAAATGGAAAATAAATTCGCTTTGTATAGAGCTAATATTATTATATTATTATAAATTTCAGGTTTTTTTGTTGCAGGTCAGGGCTTACACAATCATGTCTAAGGTGATGTTAATTCCGTTTTGGCGAGCACGAGCACACCAAAACTTCTTTGAATAACGTTTGGTACATAATTATTAACTGGTTGTTGCAGGTTGGGGCGGGCACGTTAGCGATGTCAATTCCATTTGGGCGAGCGAGCATAGTGAGCAAGCAAAAAAAAAAAAATTGTCTTTTAATAGAAATTAATAAATAAACTTGTTTTTATTGGTGCAGGTCGGGATGGACGCATTCGCGTTTAACGCGATTCAATTCCTTTTTGGCGAGAGGGCGAAAAAACTCTTCCATTTTTAATGATATTGTTGCAGGTCAAGGGTGGGCACAATTGTTTCCAAAGCAATGTCTATTCATTTTATTCGCGAGCGAGCGTAGCGAGCGAGAAAAATGATTAGTCTCTTTTTAGTAACATTTGGTACATACATTGTGTGTTAATGTTGCCATGGTTTCAGGTCGGGGCAGGCACAATTGTATTCTAGGCAATGCTAATCCTTTTCTCTTTTCGGGGGGACGAGCAAGTGAAAACATTTAATGCAAAATAGGCTAGCAAGCAGTTCGCGCCAGCGAAGAGTTTCGAATTTGTTATATCACTTATATTTTCCTATTTTCATTTGTCTTAATTTTTCAGGGCCGTATGCGAATATTTTTCTGGTGGGGGAGGGGGAAAGATGCGTTAAAATTTTTCGAAGAAACTCAAAAGCGAAAGGAGTGAAGGGAGTTCGAGCGACCGAACTGGTCATGAGGGTACTTTTGCATTTTCAAAAGTAGAATTGAAGGATTTGGTAGAGGCCTACACTACATTTTCAGGAAAAAAACTGTACGTTTTCAAAATATCTGGGGTCAACTGCCCCCCTTCCCCCCGGTGCGTACGACCATGGTCTTTTTTTTTTTAATTTCCCCATTTTTTTCCTTTCCTTTTCTTTTCCCTTTTTCTTCCTTTTCCCTTCTTCTTCCTTTTTTCTTTCCTTTTCCTTTTTTCTCTTTCTTTCCTTTTTTTCTTCCCTTTTCCTTTTTTCCTTTTCTTTCCTTTTCTTTCCTTTTTTTCTTTTCTTTCCCCTTTTTCTTTTTTCCCCTCGAGCCCGTCAGGGGGGGCACTCTGCCCCCCCTGCCCCCCCCCATAGGTACGCCAGTGCCTAGACCCTATACTCAAATGTCTCAAACTGTATAGAAATTGATTCCAATCATTCCATCAAATTATTTCCCACATGTACACTTGAGTTGCAAAACTGATAGACCTCTAGGTATAATTGTGGACACGAGTCCTAGCTCTTGCCTATTATATAGAAAAAAAAACCTATGAAACCATAATAGTATAATAATTAGTATTGCATTGTATTTATTTAACTTCATTGATTTTGTTCATAAACATGTCAATCAATTTGCCATGCAATTTAACAAATCTAACAAACACTCTGTTTAAACATTTATATCACTTTATAAATAACAAAATTCCAAATTTTAGTTCTTTGAAGAAGAAAAATATTCAATATTATGAAGACGAGAGATATATTCATTCTATATCTGGTATGTATAACAATATTTTTACTAAATGGCAGTCACTTCAACATTTTGTTTGTATGAACAACAAGGAGAGAAATGTGAAAGTATTCTGTTTTGTTTGAGTTAAGGAAAGACTTAATTTCATTGAATTGTAAAAATGTTTGTTTGACTCAATAAAATAGCCTATGGAGGGCTAAAACGTAAAAAAAAAAATTATATCATATAATTCAATTTACCAATACAGTATATAGGAAATAAGAAGGGAAATTATATACAACAGAAACACTCTGTATATACTTTCTCCTAAGCCATTTTCATCCCACGGTTTTCATCAACGCGAATATATAAGTTGTCTAGGTTTTTCTTGCTCGAATAACACGTAAAAGACACTGTGATTACAGGCCGATTATAATACAAAATTGACATACATTTTCAAAATTGATTGCATCACTATGTAATTCCATTACTCAACCTTATCACTTCGGTTAATAGCCGTTACAGGCAAGCACACAACCAGTTCGTCTACTATACCCAATTGGTCTATTCCCATAATTATGGTCTACACCCAGCCAGTCTCCAAATGGTCTAATGCTCATTTTGTCTACCTGTCTCATGTCCATTTAGGCTAATATAGTCATTCGGTCTAACCTCTAATAAGACATAGTCTACTACCTATTTGGTCTATGACTCATTTCGTCACCCACACACGCGCGCTAAAACCTACAAAGATAATGAGAAAGGGTGGAGGAGAGGAAAGAAGAGAACCGAGAGAGAGAGAGAGAGAGAGAGAGAGAGAGAGTGAGAGAGAGGGAGAGAGAGAGAGAGAGAGTGTAAGAGAGAGGAAGAGAGAGAGGGAGGGGGGGGGGACCCGCATAACTAAAGGGGGTGTGGGGTGCGTATGAACCGCCCATTCCTTCTTCTTCTTTTTTTTTTTTATCCCATGTGAAATTTTATATTAATAGCAAGTACGTTTTTTTGCAGAAGTCTAGCATTATTATTCATATTCATTATCATTGTTATACAAATTAGGTTACAATCACAATACATTATGTCTGCATCGATATAATATTAGTCGTGAACAGGAAGAAAAAAAACGGTCACATGTGCGCAGTATTGATTTAAAGGTGTCAAAATAATTTCCAGCTGTACACCAACTCACAATAATATCAGGGCATATAAATTCATTGTTCAAATACGCAGTCTATTACTTCTCATACCTGTTAACAAGGAGATTTCCCATTGCTATGGATAAACGTTAATCACACAAATAATTTCTACTTTTGTAATCGCTTTATGATATCAGGGAATACGTAATAGACATAATTATAGTCGACTGTTTCAAGGAAGTTTGAATTTTTTGATCAAGTGGTGGCTGACTGGTCGGACGTGATTGAATAGTATTGTGCATCGAGATTGACGTAAATCCTTGGATTTTATGATGTTGATATGACTGTTAACAGTTATAGGCTTGTATATAATTATAAGCAATGAGGTTTAATCCGTGATTTGAGGAGTAATGTCTTTATAAAGGGCACTATAATAAATCGAGTCGGTTTTGCCCCGAGACCTCGCAGTTGCCGTACGAGACCACACACTTTTGAGAGACACACCTTTGTATTATTTGAGCCATCATGGATGTGACACACCACTGTGACTGAATAACAATTACGTTACACCTATTCTCTGTTGAGCAAAAGTTTTATGTCGTACTTTGTAACGTCGCGACGTGTTGACTCGCGTTAACACTTGAGTGTTAATTTAGATCGAATCGCACGATACACCATGCACCAATTACCAAACACCATACACCGGCATT
Organism: Strongylocentrotus droebachiensis; assembly: GCA_035222895.1. Taxonomy (NCBI): domain Eukaryota; kingdom Metazoa; phylum Echinodermata; class Echinoidea; order Camarodonta; family Strongylocentrotidae; genus Strongylocentrotus; species Strongylocentrotus droebachiensis. Next base: position 51,809 of record JAVYIG010010718.1, read on the forward strand.
GCACCAACAATCTCTGAAGCAAGTGTTTCACGTTATTGAAGTAGCCTTTGGTGCATAACGCAGTCTTATTTTAACACCAACTGTCTTGACACCATTAACATTTTCCTACTTGGTTGGAATCATCTGCTTCACCATGAATATTATGATGAATAACGCAGCCTCTGATGACCGAGGATCCGGTCATCATGATCAGCCTCAGTCTTCGGAACTTACCTCTAATCATAAAGTAAAGGTATGTTCGATATTATGGCGCCGACGTTGCAGGGCCCATACAGCATTTGAAAAAGACTCTAATCATGCATAGGGGGAAATCGGTATTAAAAGTTAAAGGGGAGACACATTGTTCATCACATTTCATGGATGCCTTTAATTTCAAATAATGAGGAGACGCCCCCTTCCATGGGATTTATGCGCATGGTTATGATAGATTATAGGCTTCAGAAATATCCCTCTTTCCCCATAAATCAGGGACATCGTTAATTAGACGGGGAAAGGCTAAAGCTTTTCACGGAAGAGTTTACGGTACACCATGTGTAAAGTCCTCGAGGGACTGAGGAAAGTAGATAGAGAAAAGAGGTGAGATGAAAGGCGAGAAAGTGGAGGTTAGAAGGAAGAGTATCTTTCGGAAGTGAGTTTTAGTCCTGAAGAGGACTGTAACCCAGAAAGTTTGGGCAGGATGAGAGGTTTGAGTAGAAGACTGGATTGAGTTGGAGAGTTGAGTAGGCGAGTAGAATTGCAGAGCAGGAGCAGGAGAGTAGACTCGACTAAAGCTAAAGCTTTTATACCTAACAAAATTAAGTAGCTATCATTAAACTGCAAGTAAAAGTATTTCTTTGAAAGATTATTGCTTCATTTTTAGAGCTAAACAAATTTTGAGACCTAAATCTCCTTCGTCACTATTATTAACGGGTTTATAAAAGGGCAGTTATAACTTTAAAAACCTACAAACTATCAAAAGGATGTTTTTTCTGCAGTTTGTGTTCAAAGTATTTCTTAGTAGCTGATTATTTCATATTTTTAGTTAAAAAGCAAATTATGAGGCCTGCTTTGATTAAAATAAAAATAAAAATATATTGCAAATCTGGTGCAGTATTTATTCCTCGCCATTCTGTCTGTCTCGAAAGACAATACAATATTGCGCTAGTTGTACTATATGTGTGCAGCTCCTGCTGTGACTAAACAGTCTAATCCTAGAGAGGCAGGTCCTGTTGCAGTTGCTGCAGATAAATGTCGTTTGTGGCTGTGCTGTTGAAGCCGTAGCTAGCAGTATTTATTCCAAAAAAGATATTAATTTTTATGCGCCCAGTTATTGCCCCTTTCCCTTCCTAGATCTGCATTTCATGTGAAATGCACATAATATTCGCCGATTAATATTTATCTGGTCTTCCACCCCTATCACCATTTTCAACCAGTAAGTCGAATGCTAATTTTATCCACAATATGGTCCATCCCATTTCGAAATACGTGGATGGAAGGGGTTTTAGCTAGAGCAGGACTAACAATTAGGGCCTCATATTCTAGGCAGCAGCTTGAATGAATGAACATCTTTGCCTGTTAAATATTCAATGTAGGGTTGCACTTAACAAATTATATTCGCCCCTCCCACTCCTGTATCTCCCATCCGTGTAAAAGATTTCATTCAATATTCGAAATATAAATATCGGAGTAAATTCAAAATGTCTGTCATCACCATTTAACAAATCTGATGCTATCAATGCACTATATCCAGAAAGATATGGTACATCCCTTTTTGAGAGATACGGAGATATGGGGGGGGGGGGGGGGTTCAAGAAAAGGAAGAACAGACTCTCAATATTAGGGGCCTATCCGGGACTACATTGGAAGAAGAAAAAGTAAGCTACATTATCATGTTTCATGGTTTATCCTGTCGAGGAACATAATCTGTAATGTATTCTATGTTGTAAAATGTGTTGTACGAGACGAATCAAATCAAAATAAATCGAATTTTATGGTCCCTCAATGGAAGTGTATAGTGGTGTATTGGTTCATTCACTTTAGTTTCAATCAAAAGGTTTAGGGTTCGAATCCGAGCCCGCGATGAATTTGGCAAGCCATTAATTCAGATTGTTCTCTCTCTACTCTACCCAGGTTTCATGTGTACCCGATATTCTAGAGTGTTACACAATCGCTCGGCTATATGACCGTGGTATACTGCTGGAGCACTCATATATAATAATTATAGCACACCATCATTGTTATCATCATGTATTCTTATTTTTGTATCTTCAACAGCGAATTGAACATGAGACGTCGCCGCCCAGCTTGATAGCGATGTCGATAGGATGTGTGGTAATCCTTCTCGCTACCGTGATCAGCTGTGCTCACATGTGTTCACACTGTGAGCCGTGTTTCACCTGCTCCAATGAGAATGAACCTTACCTCTCCAGCCAACAGCTGACGTCACTTAAGCAACATGAGGCTCGTATAAGAAGGTGCAAATTGTATGCGCCTGGGTGTCAATAAAACTGAATTCAATGGAAGAAATATTTCGTTTAAAAGTTTGATGGTATATCATCAGTACTTACAATTGTCATTTTTGTGGACAAAATAGTGTACGAGAATTATAACGGTTCAAAGAAAACGAACATCTGATAGGATGGATGGACTGGCCGCTGATTCACGTCCTCTGATTGGTCAACAAGTAAATCATGGAAAGAAAAAAAAAGGCGTTTTTTTTCTTCTTTCTACCATAAAACTGATAAAATATTGATATTTTTCCATCAAATCTGTTATCTTCATGACCCCCAACGCATATCATGCGAAGAAGGCACAGGGAGGAAGAGATCAATGGTGGATGGACATGGGGGGGGGGGGGGGGGGGTGGGTGGTGGTGGTAAGTTCTTTGTTCAAATCGTTACGGCGTGGACGTTCGATTATTGTTTTTGTTTATTTTATTCAAATATAATGGCGCTTAAAGGGAGGCGTTACTACTTCAGCCAGAAGGGATTATACCGCCCAGCGAGCCAGCGAGGTCATTGAGACAGGTGGCTATCTCATTAACTCAGCTCTCATTTAACATAAGAAAAAGAGGATCATGGGGGACCAACAGGCACCGATTGGGGAAGCTTTCTATATAGAGGGAGCAAGTAGCTACAAGTAGGACAGTGTGCCTTTAAAGGAAATACAAAGTTTTGGTATGGAGTCATGAATTTGGTTCAAATGAACACATTGGAAGTATATGCAATCCTACAATATTCAGTGATCGTTGTCGCGGTTGAATCGAGTCTAAAGTTATAAAATTGTAAATAATAAACTCTTTATGATGTATAGCCCCCTCTCAATGTCAAGATATTAATTATGCTATAAAACAATGTTTCTTGACTAAAATCGACCGATTAGCTATTCCCGTTTGGAAATTATATATCACAACTACATATTCTGAGATTTTCATGGTCGCAGCTGCCATTGTACGATCCTAGGCGCTATTTGAAATTTATCAAATTTACCGGGAGCACCGGTAAATTTTTATATTGAATTTTTCTCGAAAGCAGAAGTGTTTTAGGGGCTAAATTTTCTAGTGTTTATAATACATCCGCAGGGGCATCCAAATATATCAAAATTGTAAAGAATCACTATCCACCAAATTTTCAAAATTTCCCAAAACTTTGTATTACCTTTAAGTTCTCTTTGTTTTGTATAATATGCAGGTGCTCTTCAAACTTATGTTGACTAGTTCTGGAAACAAATAATGGGGAGCAAATCATTGGTTCTCGCAACTATATACTGTAAAGGGCATGGATATAGGTTGCACGCGCTCCGTATAAATGGTTTACCTGTATATAGCATGCATTTTTTTTTTTTTTTTTGGGGGGGGGGGGGGGGGGCGTTGCAATATACCTTACCCCTCTATTGAAAATATGATAAGTGTTGGTTACGTTTCCTTACACTCATTAGATACAAAAAATAAGGGTGACCTTAACCGTAAATAATTCCATTCTATGTTTGCTTTTCAAAGGTTGACGGAACATCCAGAACTTTTACAACGTGAAGAAAATCAGCAATATATCATACAACTCACTGAGAAGCAGCTGCAGTCGATATACAAGACATTCTGCTTTTATTTTGTGGATACTCCACTGCACCTGAGGGGAAAAATAGGAGCATTCGAGATCGAAGATGGTAATTATCAGGTTGACACAAATATTTATTCGTAAAAATGTGTGTAAAGAAGTAAGCGATATACAAGGTTAAATATAGAGAAAGAAAGACGTAGAAAGAGAGAGTCAGAGAGAAGGAGAAAGAAAGAAGAGAGAAAGGAGAGAGAGAGAAAGGAGAGAGAGAGAGAGAGAGATTGGAGACAATAGGGAGAGGGTTAGGGTAAGAGATATAGGGTTAAATGAGAGGAGAGGCAGCCAAAATATGATACAAAAGATGAAAAAGAAAAGTATATAGGGAATAAGAAAAATGGTGAGATTGAGAGAGAGACGCGGTATGTGAGAAAGTTTACCACGAGAATTTTGGGTAGAGGGAGAGAGAGGCAGAGAGCGAGAACAAAACATATACTATGAGAGAGAGAGAGAGGGGGGGGGGGGAGATAGAGCGAGAGGGGGTGGAGAGAGAGAGAGAGAGACATTGGTAGGAAAGTGGATGGGGGCAGCGGAAGGCTGTTGTAAAGGATTGCCTAGGTAAAAAAAAACGTATGAAGCACAACAGGATTAGAGAAAACTAAAATTCTTTTTCAAAGGATACCCTTTATACATTTTTTTTTTAACCGGCCCCGGTCATTACATTTTTAGATTATTTCTTTCAAATATAGATCAACTTCTTGAAGGAAATACCGAAGCTCTGCAAGGGAGATCTCTTCCCGATGGTGGCAGCATCAGTCATGCTGCAGGGGCTCAATCCACATTCCAGGTATGAAACTTTATATTATACCTGAAAGTCATTTATAACTTTTTTTCTTCTTTGAAGACGTAATGAAACTATAGGCCTATCTTGTATATAGAGCGAAGCATCCGGCACTCCCTCCCCCTCATTTCCAATTAAATAGGATAATCGAGTATTGTCAAATAGGTCTATTTGCTGTTACTATACAATTTTGTAGTAAAATAGTAAAAATAGACTGCGATTTAAAAAAACATTGTGTGCAGATTTTTTAGACTGATGAATTTCTAACCCATTTTAAGCCTTTTTTTATTTTATTTTTACTAAGAGTTATACAAATCCGACAGAAAGGTTTTCATCTTTCATCTTATTAAATAGGATTTGCAAGAAGATCGTTTTAGAAGGTTGAAGGCAATTTTAACGGATCGGGCTAATTTTACAGCGCAGCTATCCATGCAATCTAACTCTAGGCAGCATGCAGATTCACTTTCGGTGGAAGATTCATCAAGCAAGCCATTGGAGGAAACGGAGACTCATTCAAAAGATATCTTGCCTGGAAATTTAGGACTAATTAGTGGCAAACAACCTTTAGAAGATAACACAACAGATGAAAAAGAAAAGCGAGCTTCAGATCAGGAATATAAGCAGAGAAAACGTAGACATGAGAATGATGAGGAAGCCGATGATGCTGAGCTCGACGATGACGAGGGAACCTACGATGACGACGAAAGAAGCGATACCGAAGCTTTTAGTGAAGAAGCAGAAACAATGTGCTCCGCAAAAGAAGTTGAATACCCGGTCGTTCTCTACATCAATGCTGCTGGAAATTTGGTCCAACTTATTCGGGTAACACGATACAAACCACCTTAGACAATATACCTCAACATTAAAAAAACATCCACATGCACACAAGCCACGCACCCACCCACACGAAAATAATGCACACACCCACACGCACACACACGCATGCCACACCCGGTAGCGTTATTTTTTCTGCGGCACAGATTGGGGTTAGCTTCGTGTTGAGCCTATGTAGGCAAATCTAATATATTAAAGAATGGATATCACTGATTTCACTTATAAAGAAATATATCCAAGTATGATGCAAGGACAAATACAAAATTTGAAAAAATGAGACGCGAAAGTGAATGAAATCTATCTAAAATGTTGGCCCATTATATGAGATACTTGTAAAAATGTAAAGAATCAGATTAAAAAAAGTGTCAAATGTACTTAAAACGAATGAATGGAAGCTATGAATGAAACATGAAGAAAAAAAACTGATGGATGAAAAAACAATAATATGCGAAATAATAGTACGTGGATGATTTCAATTTCACTAGTTAAAATTTAGTATATCTTTTTGTTTCTTCTACAGAGCGAGTCTTATTACCAGCCTCTCGTTAATGAGCGATGTTCACGTGAGTTCCATACAGTAAAACGTGATGACATGACAGCGACGTGTCTTACCACCTATCGCCTGGCACAAGTCTACGCTCTGAATCTAGCAACTCTCCAATTTGGGTGGGAAATTGTAAAAATAACGCAGTGTACACCGGTCATCATAGCATAGCAACATCATAAAAAGAGACATTCATTAATTAATTTGGTATTTGTGTACAGCTTAATTAAACTAAGCTTCACACAAACAGAAGAGAGAGAGAGAGAGAGAGAGAGAACAGCCTTACGTGTTCAAAACATTTAAATTTTACTTCGATAGATTGTTATAAAGTTTGATGCAAAAAATAGCTGATAAAATCCGTCGCATTTACATAATACAGTCGATTATCTTTCTGGAATTATGCTCTTAATTTTGTATATGGTCTCCAAAGATTGTTTCATGATACCAGAGTAATACAATCGTTCTGATTTTTTTCCCGTAGAACGAAAAGATTAACTTACTGTACCATGCAGCGACTCTAAAAATAGTGAACAGAACTTGCTAAAAAATTACTTACTGCATAAATAGCACACCACACATTAGTTTTGAACATAACATCGAATCATTATTTTCCATTAATATGAAGCGATTATCATAACAACGTATACACATCTATTTTACCGTCCAATTACTATCTTAAAGGTACTATGTCCCATTTGCAGGCCAAAAAATGAAAAGGTTAAAATCCAACGGCATTTGAAAGATAATACTAATTAGAACTTCCCTACAAAAAGGGGGTTTGAAAATGTCTTTAAGTGGGAAAATAATATAGTATTAATGACTGCTTTGAGAGAAATAGTTGTTTTTATACGCTCAAGGGAAGGTTAGAATTGTGCTATTGCCCGAGGCGTGCCGAGGGCAATAGCCCAATTGTAACTTTCCCGAGAGCGTATAAAAACAACTATTTCTCGAATATTAAAGCAGCCATTAATACTTTTATATGCCGACAAAAAATAGACTAAAAAAAAAAAAAAAAAAAAATTCGATCTCGATCTCTTGCGTACAAAAGGTGATGTAAGTAAAAGCAACGCCTTAGACCGCTCAGCTATCGCGCACTGTTAGCATACTTGGCAGTTTTTTCTAATATATACATTAAAATGGATTGAAAACGGCTTCGCGTGTTGGATGCTTCGCAAAAGCTCCATTAAACGGGCCCTTCTTTTACTTTTGCAATGCATATTGGCACGAACTTAGATCAAGATCTATCGGCAGATGTTGTTTTTTTGTTTTTGGAAGTTTATTTTCGTCTTCATGTCAACAATGCAAGATAAAATTGTCGGTAAGATCGATCGAGATTCAATTGTATTGAAATTACCGACCGATTCTTCGCACACGTACGGTATCCTCGATCGCTCAGACCATTTTTTTAACATGTAAACCTATGGGGTAACCATGGAGACTGAACTGCGCAAAGATTCAATCAGTTTAATTTTGACCATTACAAGAAGTGGGTTATTGATGTAGACACATGCTCATGTATCCTTTACAGCTCATTTTATGTATCAGTGGCGGATCCAGGGGGGCCGAAACGGCCGCGGCCCCCCCTATTGGCGGCGCAAAAAAAAGGAAAAAAGGAAAAAAAGAGGAAGAAAAGAAGGGAAAAAAGAAAGGAGGAGAAAAGAGATGAGAAAAGAAAAAAAAGAGAAAAGAAAGAGATGGGAAGAGAGAGAGAGAGAGAGAGAAAAGAGAAAGGAAAAAGAAGAGAGAAGCCGGGTGAGAAATGAAGAAAGACAAGGAAATGGCACAAAGTGACAGAAACAACGAGTAAGGGAAAACTGGAAGGGGGGGGGGGGGGGTATGCGCGTGTGAAATGCACGCGCATGGATGGGGGGGGGGGGGGGGGGGTGACTGTCCGTATTGTAATTTTTAGGTTGTGCAAAACTGAGTCTGAATTCAGCTTATTTTCAATAGTTCTAAGCATACTTGTTTATGAGCCGTAGTACCTGAAAAGAGTTGTGTAAAAACACTTCTGAAAAGGCTGGGCCCGGCCCCTCCAAAGGGCGGCAGAATGGTAATCAGGATTTTTTTTGGGTCATTCCTTAAGGCTTGGGGCCGTTATTGAAGAGGGGGCCGGCCATATGTAAATGACATTGACGGTAACGGTGGATAAGGTAATAAGGAGGAAGGGGGTGCACATGACTGTGAACTGCAAGCGTATACTGGGGATGATCACCCTATCATTTTAGTTTTTGCAATCCGGGTCGAAATCCAGCATAATATATTTATTTTAAAAAGGTTCATGTAAAAGCACTCATGATGAAGCCCCGCCCGGTCCTACAAAGAGGAGCAGAATTGCAATCGGGAGATCGGGGGTTATTCCAGAAGGCTTGGGAGACGTTATTGGAGTGGGAGGGGGGGGGGGGGGGGGTATTGAATAGAGTAAGGGCCTGAGGGAAGAGGGGTGGGAGTAAGAGAGAGAGGGGGTGTTGGGTGGAGTCGCCACGTCGAGGGAGCAAGAAAGATACGCATGATAATTATGTTGCTGTGTCGGGTCCGCAGTGTCGATAGTTTTTGCTCGATGGGACAGATAAACATTTTTTGAAAATTCAGACAATGATTAAGAGTCGGTACAACGAATTGTCTTCTTTCTCTAATAATTAAATGAAACGTCAAAGCTTCCGCGCTTTGCGCGGTAGGGGGTAACTGAATTCAGACAAGGATTAAGAGTCGAAAACAGTACAACGAATCGTATTCTTTCTCTAATAATTTAACGAAACGTCAAAGATTCCTCGCTTCGCGCAGGAGGGGAAAATGAATTCAGACAAGGATTAAAAGGAATAATTTCTAATGAAACGCCAAAACTACCTTGCTTCGCGCGGGAGGGGGGGGGGGGGGGGAAACTAAATTCAGACATGGACACGGTACAACGAATCGCCTTCTCCTCTCATAATTTTAATAAACATGAAAGCTTCTGCGCTTCGCGCCCGCGGGATGGACGATGAATTCAGACAAGGGTTAAGAGTAATGATTAAGGGTAACGTAAAGGTTCCGCGCTTTGCGCGGGAGGGGAGAAAACTGAATTCAGACAAGGATTTAGAGTAGAGATCGGTACAACGAATCGTCTTCTTTCTCTGATAATTTAATGAACTGAAATCAGACAAGGATTAAGAGTAGAGAACGGTACAGCGAATCGTCTTGTTTCTCTTATAATTGAATGAAAATGTCAAAGCTTCCGCGCAAAGCGCGGGAGGGGGAAACTGAATTCAGACAAGGATTAAGAGTAATGATTAAGGGTAACGAAAAGGTTCCGCGCTTCGCGCGGGAGGGGAGAAAACTGAATTCAGACAAGGATTTAGAGTAGAGATCGGTACAACGAATCGTCTTCTTTCTCTAATGATGTAATGAAACGTCAAAACTTCCGCGCTTCGCGCGGGAGGGGCAAAACATGAACTAAGAGTCGAAAACAGTACAACGAATCGTCTTCTTTCTCTAAAAATTTAACGAAACGTCAAAGTTTCCGCGTTTTGCGCGGATGGGGGAAACTGAATTTAGACAAGGATTTTAAGAGTAATAATTTAATGAAACGTCATAGCTTCCGCGTTTTGCGCGGAGAGGGGGAGGGGGGGATCTGAATTCAAACAAGGACACGGTACACCGAATCGTCTTCTTTCTCTAATAATTCAATGAAACTTGGAAGCTTCCGCGCTTCGCGTGGGAGAGGGGGGAAACGAAACAATTCAGACAAGGACACGGTACACCGAATCGTCTTCTTTCTCTATAATAATTCAATGAAACTTGGAAGCTTCCGCGCTTCGCGTGGGATAGGGGGAAACGAAACCAGACAAGGATTAAGAGTCGAAAACAGTACAACGAATCGTCTTCTTTCTCTAAAAAATTAACGAAACGTCAAAGTTTCCGCGCTTTGCGCGGATGGGGGAAACTGAATTTAGACAAGGATTTTAAGAGTAATAATTTAATGAAACGTCATAGCTTCCGCGTTTTGCGCGGAGAGGCGGAGGGGGATCTGAATTCAGACAAGGACACGGTACACCGAATCGTCTTCTTTCTCTAATAATTCAATGAAACTTGGAAGCTTCCGCGCTTCGCGTGGGAGAGGGGGGAAACATGAACTAAGAGTCGAAAACAGTACAACGAATCGTCTTCTTTCTCTAAAAATTTAACGAAACGTCAAAGTTTCCGCGCTTTGCGCGGATGGGGGAAACTGAATTTAGACAAGGATTTTAAGAGTAATAATTTAATGAAACGTCATAGCTTCCGCGCTTTGCGCGGAGAGGGGGAGAGGAGATCTGAATTTAGACAAGGACACGGTACACCGAATCGTCTTCTTTCTCTAATAATTCAATGAAACTTGGAAGCTTCCGCGCTTCGCGTGGGAGAGGGGGGAAACGAAACCAGACAAGGATTAAGAGTCGAAAACAGTACAACGAATCGTCATCTTTCTCTAATGATGTAATGAAACATGAACTAAGAGTCGGAACGGTACAATAAATCGTCTTCTTTCTCTAATAATTTAATGAAATGTCAAAGCTTCCGCGCTTCGCGCGGTAGGGGCAAAAAGGCATACATTTAAAAAAAAAAAGGCAGATGTTGATATCGGACAACATACATGACGCGAGCCTGCCCCATATCAAAAATTGTGCCCGCTTGTAGGTACCGGTAAGGTGCTATGACCTTGTCAGTATTGGTATGTTAAGTTGAAATATTGGTCTATGCGATTTTAAATTTTTCGGCCCCCCCCCCCTATTGGAAAATCCTGGATCCGCGCCTGTGTATGTTATACCAAAAAAAAAAAAAGCCAGTCAGTCACTCAGCAGTGTCTGACAGTGAAGTCTAGCAAGTAAACGGGTTTCCTTGCATAATTTGAATATTAGGACACTGTTAACGTTTACATTTCACAGATAGGACATACATGACATATTCATAATTTCTACAAGTTCTACAGAATTTGATGATGGCTGCAAACGGGACATGTGTCTTTAAGATCTGGAATAATTGTTCCATTGTTAGAAAAATAGTTGAAAACTGTATACATTATGCATTGCCTTAAATCAAAATGGTTTCCTCAAAATCAACTGTTATTCAAGTTTCCATTTTCGACCAATAATGTATTTGTTTGGCATGTACATGTGTAATGTGTTTGTCAATTATGATCAGTGTAACTTTAAAATGATTTCGAATGTTTTATCTCTATAACGCGGACTACAATGATTACCATTAAAATGTAAAATATTGCGTCAATATATAGGCCTACTAACAATAACTTAGATACAAAATATGAAAATTTAAGTGGGAAGAAATAGCATCGGAATATACTTTGACTTGTCTGACGATTTGGTTTTAAATAATGTACTTATGAGAGGATTGATGTCTTAATACTGGCTAATGTTTTAGTATCATTAATTTCATTACAATGTATTTATAAGAAAGGTTGTATATTTCTATGAACTAATTTATCAATTAAAAGGTAAATGTTTTCTTTCTGAAGTATATGAATATATTCGTGAAATATTTAGTTTGTAATAATTATTACGTTCTCTTTCGGTATTCATTTATTCACAGTTTAGGCTACTTATTTTGTTTTTGAACATATAAAGTTCAGGTAAATATCAATAGTATAATGATTAAAAACTAATACATGGTAGAAGATGAAAGAATGGAAAACCAAAGAGATTCAATCAGATAGAGAGAGAAAAGTTTTTTCTAGGATAGATAATATCAGAAAGGCAAATTTCAGCGAAGATAAATAACTTTTTATATATACGCAATAAAGAACAACTCTGAGGAAATCATGATTTAAATAATCAACGAAATGGGAGATATTATGTTGAGAGAGAGAGAGAGAGAGAAAGCAAAAGAAAGAGAGAGATTAGAGGAAGGGGGGGGGGGGGGGCGTTGGCACAGTTGTGCTCTCAAATTCGCACACCAACACCACCTGATTGACGCATCCGGGAGGCGCCATCACGGACAGCGCTGGTATACATGACTCATCGAGATGGTGACTCTCCCCGCGCCTCCTACGTACGTACCGCTCCACAGGCCAGGTGCCGATCTACCTGCGGAAATACATATCCGGTACCGTTTAGCGGCAGCTATTTCGCGGTAATTGTGGGTGAGCTACAACTAGCAAAGGGTATTCAATTACACTATCGGATCGTCGACCAGGCAGGAAGTCAACCCCAGAACTAGAACTGATAATTAAGGTACCGTATGATTCAGTTGTCAAATATGTCGATTAATGTTATGGTCGATCGAGGCCCATTCCTTCCCCTCATCTAGATCATGCGATCAGACCAGCGCTCCGGAGCGACTGGCGGCCTATAGTCATGTTAGTAGGTAACTCCAGGAAGCTCCGACACCGGCTACAAGTGGTGAATTATTCCACTTGCAATTGCATTGCTCCGACAGTGGATACGGCTTTGTAAAGGTGTCTGGTCAGGTCGCCCCCAAGCCGGTCGCCTCCTATACACAGTCGCCTCCTATACGCAGTCGCCTCCTAACGTAGTCGCCCCCAAATTGTGTGGTCGAGTCGCCTCCTATACACAGTCGCCTCCTATACACAGTCGCCTCCTATACACAGTCGCCTCCTAAACACAGTCGCCCCCTAGGCAGTGCGCTAGTGCAGCGGTCAGAATCAGGCTATTTATGCTATTTATATAAGAGAAAGTTTCATTCTTTCTGTTATATTGTTGTCCACCTTCTTCAAGATAACTCTTTTGTGCTTAAGTATAATTTAATAAACGTTTCATTTTATTTTGATGCAACAGAGATTTACATTCAAAAGTTTATTTGTTAATGCCGAGTTCAAGCATGTGTTCAAACTCTGCCTTGGCAATCTGCTGCCGATCTGGAGCAAGCCGACGAGGGCGAGCTGAAGCAGGTGGGCCTCGAGTTTGGATATGGTGGGTGGTTGTATGCTTGACTGCTGAGTGCTTGTATACTGGCCGGGTGATGTCAGGATACTCACGAAGAAGGGAGTGGAAACGCTCCGAAGTATCTTGCTTGACATACACCGGGCTAATGATGCCTGTGTATGTACCGACTCCCTGTACTGTAAGAGTGGTGGTGGTGTCTATCAGCCGTCGATGTTTGATGTCGACTAATAGTCCATAGTTATCAAGGAAATCGGCTCCCAAGATAGGTGTAGGTATGTCCGTGACAACAAAAATCCAACGAAAAACTCGCCGCAACCCAAGATCAAGAGTGAAAGATCTCTGGCCAAAAGTCTTAATGGGTGACTTGTTAACAGCTTGAAGTTGGATATTTGTTGCACTTACCATTGCCGATTTTCCTAACATGGATTGAGGGAAAATACTAACTTCGGCCCCAGTATCAACAAGAAAACGTGTGCCTGATTGTTTATCATGAACAAAGAAAAGGCGACTGGGTTGAATGGTGCCAAGTGAATTAGTCGCCGCTATTCCTTGGCGGGCCCGTTTCCCTGGACATATCCAGGGCGGCTTTGTCCTGCTGAGTATGAACAAGGACTTATGCACTTCTGGGCTCGTTTGCCATGCTTCCAGTGGTACCAACATTCGGCCCCAGCATGTTGTTGATGCCGACTCGGGCTACGGGAAGCTGATTGGCGAGGGCCGGAATTCTTCGGGCCTCGCTGTCGACTGCGACTTCTGCGGTCCTCCTGTATAGAACAAGTCAAGGCTTGCACCTGAGCAGCCAGTTGAGCAACCTGGGTAGAAAGTCGATGTACTTCACCAGAGTCATTGGGAGTAGCGCAAGCGTAAGTCTGCGCTGGTACCTCTTTAGGTAAGACATGTGAAACAGTAGGCGGACCAGCAACTTCAACAATTTTGTCGGCTAATGCCGCTAGCGCAACCAAGCTGACATCATCGCTTGTAGAAGCGAGAATCAACTGTACATTGGTTGGCAGGCGTTGCAAAAATAATTGCTTAAGTATACTAGTTTCCAAAGTATTAGAGCCTAATAATTGTTGCATTCTCCTAAGAAGTTGGGAGGGCGACCTATCGCCTAACTCTTCACTCGTCAGCAATTTGTTCAGACGCTTTTGCTCGGAGACAGAAGTTCGCTTGACTAGTGCTGCTTTGAGTATCTTGTACGGCTCTGTTTGGGGAGGGGCAATTAAAATATCGCGCACCTCTAGAGCTACCTCTGGTTGTAATGAGGCGACAACATAAGCGAACTTTGTAGACTCAACTGAGACACCTCTAGTTTGAAACTGAGCCTCAACCTGAGCAAACCAAATATCAGGATCATGTGCCCAAAATGGTGGAAGCTTTAAGCTAACATATGAGACTTGAGGGGATGGTTCAGAAACCTCACTAGGTGATACATTGCTATCGGTATCAGGCATGATAATGACGATGACAAGGTAGATTAGATCAACAGAAGAAAAAAAATCTGGATCACGTCGGGGTCACCAGTTTAGGGAATTTAATCGCCTAAATAAAAGAAATAGAAATAGATTCCTTTCCTACCTTGTCTCGTAGAAACACCTGTTGAGTACAGATACTTGGAACATATATTATATCACAAGTAGTAGTTCAAATATTGCACAGCACCCGTAGAAAGAATATGTAAGACCATGTACAAAGTAATGACGCTTCTTCGCGAATTAAGTAAAGAAGAAGAAACTTATAATCTCTATAAAGTAATAAGGCCTCAGAACCGAGTAGAGAAACAAGCGAAGAAATAGGACAAGAATTAAGATGAAGCTGAATTAGCTTTGCTGTAGATCGATTCAAGACTCTCTAGAAT